>ML272638.1:0-21525 GCA_005239495.1 Nicotiana undulata | reverse complement strand
TCTGAGCCAAACAACATTTACAAAATAAACTCTTTTGTAAACCTAAGGACTAACTCTAATCCCTTTGTGGTAAACTAGCCTCTAGCTAATTGCGACAAACTTCAAGTTAACTTTAACTTGATCAATGTGTACCTTGTACAATTTCTTCTAATAAATCTGAAAGATACAATATTTAATCACTTACTACAAACCAACTAGACTCAAAAGATAACAGATGGAACTGGTTCTTCTAGCTGGTTCAAGTAGCTTTTGTGTCGCACAAGGATTCTACTTGCAAAATTGCTTTGGTAATTTTGCTTTCAGTTCTTGTTTCACTTCTGTCTTTGTGCGATCAATTCTTCAGCAGGAATGCTTCAACAATTTATAGAATCCGTAGTTGAGATGTTGTTGTTCAGTTCTAATGCAACTCTTCCTTGGTGGAAGAGTTTGTGTTCATCTCAACTTCCTCGATTGTTTTTGTCCTTGATGAATTCGAACTCTTTATTCTTATCACTTTGCAACCTTTTTTCTTTAGGAGACAACCTCTTAGTTCATAGATAATTCACATATCATGTTTATCTCCTGTGCATGTACGCTTCTTGTGCCAATGGGTATGTTTGATAATGTTTGCCCTGATGGACCTGGTTCAACTGGGTAGGCATTTGTCAATCTTTAAAACCATGCAGTGACTAGGTTCAACAAAATTCATGGTAATTCGTTCTATACTTGTAAGAACTCAGGGGACGGTGATCGGAAGTCGTGAGTTCGAGTTATTCACTTGTAGCAGACTATTTTGTGGACTGTATTGTGTTGGGCTGCGTGTTTTACTACTGTTTTGTGGAGTTTTGGATGAGTAAGGGTGTGGAGAAACACAATATATATGTAGGGTGGTGGGCTGATCGTTCGTCGTAATATTTCCGGGTCGTTTGACACGACTGCGGTGGTCGTCTTATGTATGAAGTGATTAGGTTGTGTGGAATATTTTGGGAGGCTCAATATTATTATTATTGATGTTGTTTGGGCTGTTTGGTGATTGTTTTGACTTGCGTGAGGTCATATATATAGGGGAGGTGTTGTCCGTTTCATCGTAAAATAGGTTGTAGTCGATACATAATAGTTATGACGCTTAAATGATAACGATAGCGTCGTTTCTCTTATTGTAGACTAAGGAGTCATGACGTTTGCATAGCTTGAGGTTGGGCAATATATATACAAGGTATGTGAGTCTATTCCTTTCCTTCTTTTGCACGACTCTGATTGTNCTTATGGAACAATTGATGTTGAGGTTTCTTCTCTTATTCTTATGTTATCAATGTTGTTGGTACTTCCTGATTTTTATAAGATTCTTTATGAAGAGTTAGTCATAATAATGTGTACGGAGAATATCGACCTTATGTCACTCCGAAAGGTTGAGAATATGATTCCAATGAGTTCTGCATGCATTGTATATATACATATCTATTTTACTATACCGAGCCGTGCTATAGTCGTCCGGGTACGACACCTATTGTGCAACCACTGATCAGTTGGATTTTACCGAGCTCCACGTGGCCGGGTACATTTTACCGAGCCTATTACGGTCGGGTATGATATGATGATGATGATGCCCATAGAGGCATATGTTTTAAAGATTTATGTATATATATGTATGTATCACGCATTTCATATCAGTAGCCCTCAGAGGTACCAAATGTTACTGGTTGTATATTCTTTATCCCTATTTACAGTACTGTTCTTACTAATGCTTTCCTGCCTTACATACTCAGTACTTTATTCGTACTGACGTCCTTTTATTTGTGGACGCTGCATGTCGTGCTGCAGGTCCTGATAGACAGGTAAACGCAGCTCCCCCACCACAGTAGGCTTTCCAGTTCAGCGGTTATTGGCGATATCCCTTCTCCGGACTTGCCATGGTCTTGGTATGCATTTTTGTTATAGATATTATGGGTATGTAGGGGCCCTGTTTCGGCTATGTTGCATTACTTATGCTCCATTAGAGGCTCATAGACAGGTGTCGACTTATGTATAGTTTGGTATGCCTTGTTGGCTAATTTTTGTTGTATAGTCTTTCATGGCAGCGTTGTAGCTCATACCTTATATGTAGTTTCTTAGCAATCTTGTCATCCCATGTGATGTATGTTCATGCCATTATCTTTTGTTGTTGATTGCTCATGATCCATATCTACCATTTATATTGATCTCTTCAGCCCTTAAAGATAATAAAGAAGGTTAGATAAAATGTACGTTGGTGCTCGGCAAGTATGGCCCGGGTGCTAGTCATGATCCTCCAGTTTGGGTCGTGACAAACTTGGTATCAGAGCATGTCTGTCCTAGGGGTTGTCTATGAGCCGTGTCTAGTAGAGTCTTGATTATGGATGTGTAGCGCGCCACATATATAATCAGGAGACTACATGACATCTAGGGTTGTTTCCTTCTTCCTGAATCCAGATCATGCGTAAAGTTGAGTCTTTAGTGTTCGTATCTAATATTAACCTTGTTTTTCTTCTGTGATGACTTCGATTAGGAAGCAAGCGATTAGTAGACGACTTGATATAGTTGCGGGAGAGGGTACCAGTCAGGTGCCTCAAGCCATAGCAGGCCAAAGTGAGGCTCAGAGTGAGATGCTCCTCATATGGTGGCCGAGATGAGTGATAGGGTGCATATGTTCGTGAACGGGTTGGGACCACATCTGATAAATGAGTGCACGACAACCTCCTTGGTGGAGGGCATGGATATTTCCTTTATTCAGGATTATGCCCAGACCCTAGGGGATCGTAAGCACCAACAAAGGGTAGATAGGGAGCATGATAGGGGCCAGCATAAGAGGGCGAGATTTGTAGTGTATTCTCATGACTTCAGAGGTAGTGTTAGACCCCAGTCTTCAAGGAGTTCAGCGCCACCTGTAGCTAGTGCTCCTCCGCAGTTTTAGAGGCCTCGGTATGATTTATTTACCTATTTTGATCTAGGTCTGAGTACGCGGGTATCAGGATCGCAATATCATAAGGATTCTAGTCAAACGAGACCCCCAACTGATAAGTGTGGTAAGGACCACTTTGGAATGTGTCGTCAAGGTTATGATACATGATATTCTTTCAGACAACCTGGCCATATGATACGGGATTGTCCTAACAGAGAAGGTGGTGGTATGGCTCAGCCAACTAGATTTGTGTCTAGTTCTTCCTCATCAGTTAGACCTCCAGCATGGGGTTTTCAGCAATCAACAGGTCGTGGTAGAGGTAGAGGTGCAGTGCTGAGTTCGAGTGGTGCTCAAAATCGAACCTATGCTCTAGTAGGTCGACTGGATCTCGAGTCGTCTCAGGATGTTGTTACAGGTATGTTGTCTGTGTTTTCTTACGATGTATATGCGTTGATTGATCGGGGATCTACATTATCATATGTTACACCTTTTGTGACTAATAAGTTTGGCGTTGAACCAGAATTGAAAAGTAAACCACTTGTGGTATCTACTCTGATAGGAGATTCTGTGATTGCTAGAAAGGTATATAGAGGTTGCACAATGATGATTTGTGGTCGTCAAACCTCGACGAATTTATTTGAACTAGAAATGGTTGATTTTGACATGATAATGGGAATGGACTGGTTGGCCTCATGCTACGCAAATGTTGATTGTCGTACGAAGATGGTTAAGTTTCAATTTCATGATGAACCCGTCATCGAATGGAAAGGGAACATTGCTACGCCGAAAGGTAGGTTTATTTCCTATTTTAAGGAAAGGAAGATGATCTCAAAAGGTTACATTTATCATCTCGTTCACGTTAGGAATGCGGAGGCGAAGCCGCCTACTCTACAATCAATCCTTGTGGTCAATGAATTTCCAGATGTTTTCCCAGATGAACTCCCAGGCCTTCCTCATGAAAGTGAGATTGAGTTTAGTATTGATGTGTTGCCTGACACTCAACCCATATCTATTCTTCCATACAGGATGGCCCCGACAGAGTTGCAAGAGTTGAAGGACTTCCTGGATAAGTGCTTTATTAGGCCTAACACTTCACCTTAGGGTGCACCAGTCCTGTTCGTGCGGAAGAAAGACGGGTCGTTAAGGATGTGTATTGATTATCGACAATTGAATAAGTTTACTATAAAGAACAAGTACCCACTTCCAAGGATTGACGACCTGTTTGACCAACTCCAGGGTGCCAAGTATTTCTCCAAGATTGACTTACGTTCAGGTATCATCAGGTGAGGGTTAAAGTGAAGGATATTCAAAGACGGCCTTCCGGACAAGATATGGGCACTTTGAGTTCTTGGTGATGTCGTTCGGACTAACAAATGCCCCATCAGCTTTTATGGATCTCATGAATACTGTATTCATGCCCTATCTTGATGTGTTCGTGATCGTATTCATTGCTGACATTTTGGTGTATTCTTGTTCGGAGGCAGAACATGCGGGCCACTTGCGGATAGTATTACAAATGCTTCAGGATCGTAAGTTATATGCTAAGCTCACCAAATGTGAATTCTGGCTGAACTCAATATCATTCCTTGGCCATATGATATCTGACGAGGGTATTAGTGTCGACACTCAAAAGATCGATGCAGTAAAGAATTGGCCGAGACCTACAACACCATCAGAAGTCCGCAGCTTCCTAGGGCTAGCAGGATATTATAGCCGATTTGTAGAAGGATTTTCCTCTATATCAGCACCATTGACAAAGTTAACATAGAAAGCTACTAAGTTCCAGTGGTCTGACGTTTGTGAACGAAGTTTTCAGGAGATAAAGAATCGATTGACATCTGCGCCGGTGCTCACTCTCCCAGAAGGAACAAAAGGTTATGAGGTATATTGTGATGCCTCAGGTATAGGTTTGGGGTGCATATTGATGCAACATGGGAAGGTGATTGCTTATGCATCAACACAATTGAAGAAGCATGAAAAGAATTACCCGACCCATGATTTGGAATTGGCTGCAGTAATATATGTTTTGAAGAAATGGCGGCATTACTTATACGGCGTCTATGTTGACATCTACACAGATAACAAGATTTTACAATACATCTTCAAGCAGAAGGAGTTGAATTTGAGGCAACGTAGATGGATTGAATTACTGAAATATTACGATGTCGAGATATTGTACCATCCCAGTAAAGCCAATGTTGTGGCAAACGCTCTTAGTCGTAAGTCAATGGGAAGCTTAGTACACATCGAGGCAGGTAGGCGGGGGTTGACTAAAGAGCTTCATCAGCTAGCCAATATGAGAATTAGATTGTTAGACTCTGATGAAGGAGGGGTTACAGTACAGAATACATCAGAATCATCTTTGGTAGTCGAGGTAAAAGCACGACAATATGAAGATCCTACCTTAGTACGATTGAGAGAGAGCATTCAACAGTGTAAAATTATAGCTTTTGAGATCGGAGCAGATGGGGCACTGAGATACCAGTGTCGGTTATGTGTGCCTGATGTGGCAGGGTTGAGAGAGAAGATTATGATTGAGATTCATCAATCCCGATATTCCATCCATCCTGGCTCGACAAAGATGTATCATGATGTTAAGGAGCAGTATTGGTGGGATAACATGAAGAAGTCTATTGCAGAATTTGTATCCCAGTGTTCTAATTGTCAACAAGTAAAAATCGAACATCAGAAACCCAGTGGATTGCTTCAGAATATAGAGATTCCGTCCTGGAAATGGGAGGTGATTAATATGGACTTCATTATTGGATTACCTCGCTCTTATCATAAGTTTGACTCCATCTGGGTGATAGTTGATCGACTTACAAAATGTGCCCATTTTCTGCCAGTTAAGACAACTTACACAGCTAAAGATTATGCGAAGTTGTATATCAAGGAGATTGTTAGGCTTCATGGTGTGCCAATATTTATTATATCAGACCGAGGAGCACAATTTGCGACTAAGTTTTGGAGGTCTTTTCAGAAAGGTTTAGGCACACAAGTGAATCTCAGCACTGCATTCCATCCACAAACTGACGGACAGGCTGAACGTACCATTCAGACACTTGAAGATATGGTACGAGCATGTGTTTTGGATTTCAAGGGGTATTGGGATGACCATCTTCCACTCATAGAATTTGCCTACAATAGTAGCTCCATTCCAATATTAAAATGGACCCGTACGAGGCACTATGCAGGAGGAGATGTAGATCACCACTTGGATGGTTCGAAGTCGGTGAAACAGAACTATATGGGCCAGATTTGATTCACCAAGCCATTGAGAAGGTGAAACTGATACAAGAGCGGCTGAGGATGGCACAAAGCAGGCAAAAGTCTTATTCTGATGTCCGACGTCGTGATCTGAAGTTTGAGGTTGGTGATTGGGTTTTCTTGAGGATCTCGCCAATGAAGGGTTTTATGCGTTTTGGGAAGAAGGGTAAGCTGAGTTCGCGGTATATCGGTCCGTACAAAATTCTTCGACGAATTGGACAAGTTGCTTATGAGTTAGAATTTCCATGCGAATTGGAATTTGTCCACACGGTATTCCATGTATCTATGTTGAGGAAATGTATTGGAGACCCTTCTAGGGTCGTACCTATCAAAGATGTACAAGTTACATAGGATCTATCATATGAAGAAGTGTCAGTGGCCATATTAGATCGACAAGTCCGCAAGCTGAGAACAAATGATGTAGCTTCCGTCAAAGTATTGTGGAGGAACAAGAACATGGAAGAAATTACATGGGAAGTAGAAGAGGAGATGAAGTCTAAATACCCTTACTTGTTCTAGATTCATGATAACGAGGATGCCGGGGGACGCAGGATGCATTAGAAGGTGAAACGGCTCTATGAGGTAAGTAGTAGCTTGAGAATACTCTTCCTTAATACAAAATGGTGATATACAGATAATGTACATATCCATAATGCTTGGTATAGCCTTGTGAGACTATACGTTGGGTTTAACTACTTGCAAGTTTGGTTAGTATCAATTTTATAGGGAAAACTCGGCCGGAAATTTCCGTTGGAATCCACGATGAGTTACGCTCCCCTTAAACCCTTACATTCGAGGACGAATGTTCCTGGGGGGGGGGGAGGATGTTACAACCCATATTCACGTACGTTGGTTCACACCATAAGTTAGTCGACGTAAATCTAAGGAGAGGTTATTGTTGAAATGATAAGAAGTTAATCCTATTGATCTTAAATGATACAAGTGTGTATAAGGGTGATTAACAAGCATTAGAAGTTAAACGAATCAAGGATGTTGTAACTCATATTTTTGGGTAAACCTAGGGGGAGCTTAATATTCTCAAGAGTTCGTGTTTTAAGGTATTTGAATCATATAATATCGGTATCATAAGTCTTGAAGTCAAACGAGTTAAGAAACAAAAGTCGACAAAAGTTGTCGCAACTTATGTTCATAATTTTACTTAAACTTTAGGTCAAATGTTATTAAGCTTTTCTCCCAATCTACTTGAAATTACAGAGCGATCTACCCACCAAATTGAAGATCTATGAGTTTAGTTTCCAACTCATTAAACCGTTTATAATTACGACATCGGAGTAGAGAGATATAGGAATTGTTGCGAGACTGCACAGGCTGCTAGGTGACAAGTAGGTGTGTCACCTACTTGGTTAAATGATAGCTCAAAAATAGGCAATTTCGGGTCGGCCAAAGAGACCATTTAAAGGCTTATATCCTGAAGTATAATCCTCATTATATATCACAAATAACCAGACCTAAACCCTTGCAAACTTCCTCCCAAAAATTATCCACAAACCCTAATTGATTTTCCCTCTCTTTCAAGTTCTAATTGGGGGTAAAACCTAGAGTTTGAAGAACCAAGAGAAGGGTTGAGTTATCCAAAAATTAAGCTAAGTTTACTTCTATCTTTCATCCATTTTTTCTGCTGTAAATTCATGGTAATTCGTTCTATACTTGTAAGAACTCAGGGGACGGTGATCGGAAGCCGCGAGTTCGAGTTATTCACTTGTAGCGGACTGTTTTGTGGACTGTATTGTGTTGTTGTTGGTCTGCGTGTTTTACTAATGTTTTGTGGAGTTTTGGAGGAGTAAGGGCGTGGAGAAACACAATATATATGTAGGGTGGTGGGCTGGTCGTTCATCATAATATTTTCGGGTCGTTTGACACGACTACGGTGGCCGTCTTATGTATGAAGTGATTAGGTTATGTGGACTATTTTGGGAGGCTCAATATGATTATTATTGATGTCGTTTGGGCTGTTTGGTGATTGTGTTTGACTTGTGTGAGGTCATATATATATAGGGGAGGTGTTGTCTGTTTCATCGTAAAATAGGTTGTGGTCGATACATAATAGTTATGACGCTTAAATGATAACGATATTGTCGTTTCTCTTATTGTAGACTAAGGAGTCATGACATTTGCATAGCTTGAGGTTGGGCAGTATATATACAAGGTATGTGAGGCTATCCCTTTTCTTCTTTTGCACGACTCTAATTGTACATAATGCAATGAATGAGCTTCCAAAGATACTCTAATCTTAGAAGCTAACAGTACTTACATTGTTTCCCTTATTGAACAATTGATGTTGAGGTTGCTTCTATTATTCTTATGCTATCAATTTTGTTGGCACTTCCTGATTTTTATAAGATTCTTGATGAAGAGTTAGTCCTAATAATGTGTACGGAGAATATCGACCTTATGTCACTCCGAAAGGTTGAGAATATGATTCCAACGAGTCATGCATGCATTGTATATATACGTATCTATTTTACTCTACTGAGCCGCGCTATAGTCGGTCAGGTACGACACCTATTGTGCAACCACTTATCAGTTGGGTTTTACCGAGCTCCACATGGTCGGGTACGTTTTACCGAGCCTATTACGGCCGGGTACGATATGATGATGATGATGCCCACAGAGGCGTATGTTTTAAAGGTTTATGTATATATATGTATGTATCACGCATTTCATGTCAGTAGCCCTCAGCGGTCCCCAGATGTTACAGGTTGTATATTCTTTATCCCTGTTTACATTACTGTTCTTACTTATGCTTTCCTGCCTTACATACTCAGTACTTTATTAGTACTGACGTCCTTTTATTTGTGTACGTTGCATGTCGTGCTGCAGGTCCTGATAGATAGGTAAACGCAGCTCCCCACCACAGTAAGCTTTCCAGTTCAGCGGTTATTGGCGAGATCCCTTCTCCGGACTTGTCGTGGTCTTGGTATGAATTTTTGTTATATATATTATGGGTATGTCGGGGCCCTGTTCCGGCTATGTTGCATTACCTATGCTCCTTTAGAGGCTCATAGACAGGTGTCGACTCATGTATAGTTTGGTATGCCGTGTTGTCTAATTTATGTTGTATAGTCTTTCATGGCAGCGTTGTAGCTCGTCCTTATATGTAGTTTCATAGCAATCTTGTCATCCCATGTGATGTATGTTCATGGCATTATCTTTCATTGTTGATTGTTCATGATCTATATCTACCATTTATATTGATCTCGTCAGCCCTTAAAGATAATAAAGAAGGTTAGATAAAATGTACGTTGGTGCTTGACAAGTATGGCCCGGGTGATAGTCATGATCCTCCAGTTTGGGTCGTGACAGGAAAAACCCATTTGGGATAAAAACGAGTCTAAGGGAAAAAAAGTGCAACGCGTACTTAAAAACCCGAGGTCTCGATATCTTGGATCGAATTCATGCAATGGGTTAGTTTCAAATATTTATGTAAATGAAAGAAAAGAGAGAGTTCATACCTTAGCAATAGTATCACTTAATAAGTGATATGTTCCAGTTATTCGACAGCGGTTCGATGCTCATTGTTCCGAGTTTGTAAGATTTTTTTCTTCCCAGTTAGGATCGAGTTTCCCTTCATTAAGGTCTCGAGTGTTGACGGTGACTTTTTCTTAGTATTAAGCCCCCGACTTTGAAGTGTCAAAGGTTGGTTCTTCTATTGTAGTACCTCTCGATTCGTTGCTTTTGTGCAACCATTCAAACGAGTGCAACTTCTTATCTTTCATTTGACAATTCGAGGCTGGTATTCATAGCCTCGCAGTTTGAATCCTCTATTGCATATCGGAACCTGGTGTTGGGTTCTCCCACTTCGACTAGTATCTTGTCTTCGGAGCCGTACACTAAGGAAAATGGAGTTTCTCCTGTACTGGTCTTCGACGTTGTCCGATAAGCCCATAGGACCTCGGGCAATTTTTCTCTCTACTTCCCTTTGGCTTCATGTAGCATGTTCTTCAAATTTTGGATGATGGTCTTGTTTGTTGATTCGTCCTGTCCGTTCCCACTAGGGTGATACCGTGTCGACAATATCCTTTTTATTTTGTGATCTTCGCGGAATTTTGTTACTTTGCTGCCTATGAATTGTTTGCATTATCACATACTATTTCTACGGGTATCCTGAATCGGCATGCGATGTGATCCCATATAAAATCGATCACTTCTTTTTCCCTACTTTTTTGAAGGCTCGTGCTTCAACTCATTTAGAGAAATAGTCAGTCATAAATAATATGAATTTAGCTTTACCCGAGGCTGATGGTAGAGGACCGACGATGTTTGTTCCCCATTTCATGAATGGCCATGGGGATAGGACCGAGTGAAGTTGTTCACCGGGCTGGTGGATCATCGGTGCAAACCTTTGACATTTATCGCATCTTCGAACGAACTCCTTATAGTCTTTTTCCATGCTATCTCAATAATATCCTGCTCTGACGACCTTTCGAACTAGTGACTCGGCGCCAGAACGGTTCCCATAAGTGCCTTCATGGATTTCTCACAGAACATAGTCAGTATCTCCCGGTCCCTAGCATACTGCTAATGGACCATATAACGTCCTCCTGTATAATGTTCTGTCTTCGTCTAAAGTGAATCGAGCGACTTTAGTCTGTAAGGCCCTTGATTCTTTTGGATTCGACGGAAGCTTCCCATTCTTCAAATATACGATGTATTTGTTTCTCTAATCCCAAGTCAGACTCGTAGAATTTATTTCAGCATGTCTTTCCTCGATCATAGACCTCGAGAGTTGGACAACAGTCCCCGAACAGACCTCATCTTCGTCGACCGACGATCCCAGATTGGCAAGTGCATCGACCTCGGTTTTTTGTTCTCGAGGTACATGTTGTAGAGTCCACTCTTTAAAGTGGTGCAAGGTTACTTGCAATTTGTCTAAGTACCCTTGCATCCTGTCCTCTCGAAATTCGAAGGTTCCGTTTACCTGGTTAACTACCAGTAGGGAGTCACATTTAGCTTCGACAACTTCCGCTCCCAAGCTTTTAGCTAGCTCAAGACCTGCGATTATAGCCTCATACTTGGCCTCGTTGTTAGTCAATTTGGCAGTTTTAATGGATTGTCTAATAATATTGCCCATATAGGGTTTCAAAACAATACCGAGCCCGAACCCTTTCACATTCGATACACCGTCCCTGAAGAGGGTCCATACACCCGATGATGTACCCGTTTTAAGTAGAAGTTCCTTTTCCACTTTGGGTATGAGGGTTGGCGTAAAATCGGCCACGAAGTCTGTCTAGAATTTGAGACTTGATGGTTGTTCGGGGTTGATATTCGATATCGTACCCGCCAAGTTCGACGGACCATTTGGCCAATTGACCCGATAACTCGGGCTTGTGCAAAACATTTCGGAGTGGATAAGTGGTGATCACACATATGGTATCACACTGAAAATATGGCTTTAATTTTCTAGATGCGCTTATTTATGCGTGTGCCAATTTCTCTACGTGTGGATACCTAGTTTCAGCATCTCTTAAGGTCCGACTTACATAATAATCAGGAAACTGTGTACCTTGATCTTCTCGAACAAATACACCACTTACCGCTATCTCGGACACTGCCAAGTATAGGTACAACTTCTCATCTACCTTTGGAGTGTAAAGCAAAGGTGAGCTCGATAGGTATCGTTTCAACTCCTCCAATGCTTGTTGACATTCCGAAGTCCATGCGAAATTATTTTTCTTTTTAAGTAAGGAAAAAAACTTGTGGCTCCGATCTGATGACCTCGAAATGAATTGACCCAAGACAATTATCCGTCCGGTTAGCCTTTGTACGGTTTTCACACTGTCTACGACAGTGATATCCTTGATGGCCTTGATCTTATCGGGGTTGATTTCGATCCCCCGATTTGACACCATGAAGTCGAGGAATTTGCCCGAACCGACCCCAAAAGCAAATTTTTCGGGGTTAAGCTTCATGTTGTACTTCCTCAAGATTTCGAATGTTTCCTGCAAATGAATCAAATGGTCCTCTGCACGCAGACTTAACTAACATATCGTCAATGTAAACTTCCATTGATTTACCTATTTGTTCCTCGAATTATTTTGATAACTAGGCGTTGATATGTAGCCCCTGCATTTTTTTAGCTCGAAGGGCATTACATTGTAATAATAAGTTCCATACTTAGTGGTAAAAGAAGTCTTTTCTTGGTCATCTAGGTCCATCTGGATTTGATTATACCCAGAATAGGCGTCGAGAAAGGTAAGGATCTTGTGTCCGATCGTGGCATCGATCATGCGATCGTTGTTAGGCAGTGAAAAAGAGTCTTTCGGACATGCTTTGTTCAAGTACTTATAGTCTACACACATTCTAAGTTTGTTCCCATTTTTGGGGACTACGGCTACATTAGCTAACCATTCGGGATATTTTTACTTCCCGAATGGATCCTATTTTGAGAAGTTTGGTTACCTCGTCCTTTATGAAGGCGTGCTTTACCTCGGACCGGGGTCTTCTCTTTTGCTTTATCGATCTGAAGTTGGGATCCAGTCTCAGCCGATGAGTTGTTATCTCTGGTGGGATTCCTGTCATGTTTAGATGGGACCATGCAAAGCAATCCATGTTATCAATAAGAAATTAAAACAACAACAACAACATACCCAGTATAATCCCACAAGTGGGGTCTGGGGAGGGTAGTGTGTATGCAGACCTTACCCCTACCTGGCGAGGTAGAGAGGTTGTTTCCAATAGACCATCAGCTCAGGAAAAGGTGAAAAGAGAGAAAGGAAGAAGACGAAGGAGAAAGAGGAAGAAGAAATAAAAAATAGATGGACGAAGGACGATAAGGAAAAGGGGATAAAGACAACTATAGTAATAACAACAACAACAACAACGAAACCAATAACAGAGAATATCATCAAACAATAGAAAATTGGAACATACGATATACAGAGCAAAAAGGAAAAAAACAAGGGAGCTACTAATACTACTAAAAAGTAAGTAGGAACTCTCAACTACCTACTAGCCAACTACCCTAATATTCGACCTCCACACCCTTCTATCATGGATCATGTCCTCAGTGAGCTGAAGTAGCGTCATATCTTGCCTAATCACCTCTCCCCAATACTTCTTCGGCCTTCCTCTACCCCTTCTCAAACCCGCCACGACCAGCCTATCACACCTCCTAACAGGGGCATCCGTACTCCTCCCCTACACGTGCCCGAACCATCTCAGCCTCAACTCCCTCATCTTGTCCTCCACGGGGGCCACTCCCACTTTGTCCCGAATAACTTCGTTCCTAATATTATCTCTCCTAGTACGCCCACACATCCATCTCAGCATCCTCATTTCTGCTACTTTCATCCTCTAAACATGGGAGTTCTTGACTGGCCAACACTCAGCCCCATAAAACATAGTAGGTCTAACCACCACTCTGTAAAACTTACCCTTGAGTCTTGGTGGCACCTTCTTATCACACATAACCCAGATGCGAGCCTCCATTTCATCCACCCCGCATCGATACGGTGGCAGACCTCATCATCAATCTCCTAGTTACCCTGGATTATAGAGTCGAGATACTTGAAACTACCCCTCATCGGGATGACTTGGGTATCGAGCTTAACATACACGTCCTCTTCATGCGTCTCATCACTGAACTTACACTCCAAGTATTCCGCTTTGGTCCTAATAAACTTGAAACCCTTAGACTCTAGGGTCTGCCTCCAGACCTCCAGCCTCGCATTAACCCTGCTCATTGTCTCATCAATCAGCACTATGTCATCGGCAAATAACATGCACCATGACACCTCCCCTTGATTATGACGCGCTAGCACATCCATCGCTAGAGAAAATAAGAATGGGCTGAGAGTCGATCCCTGGTGCAACCCCATCACTAATGGGAAGTGATTTGAGTCTCCTTCCATTGTCCTTACCCGAGTCTTAGCACCATCATACATGTCCTTTATTACCCTAGTGTAAGCTACCGGAATGCCGCTAACCTCCAAACATCTCCACAGAACCTCCCTCAGAACTTTATCGTATGCCTTTTCTAGGTTTATAAACACAATGTGTAGGTCCTTCTTTCTCTCCCTATACTTCTCTACCAATCTCCTCACCAGATGAATAGCTTCCGTAGTCGATCACCCTGGCATAAATCCAAATTGATTCTCGGAAATAGACACGCTCTTCCTCACCCTGAATTCCACCACCCTCTCCCAAATCTTCATAGTATGACTCAGCAGCTTAATACCCCTATAATTATTGCAGTTTTGGATCATGCTTGTTCTTGTACAAAGGAATCACCGTACTCCACCTCCATTCGTAGGGCATCTTCTTCGTCTTAAAAATAACATTAAACAACCCAGTAAGCCACTCCACGCCTGCACGGCCTGCACTCTTCAAGAATTCTACCGGGATCTCGTTTGGACTAGTCGCTTTTCCCCTGCTCATCTTACGTATTGCTCCCATAACCTCCTCGAACTTAATACTCCTATAATAACCGAAATCACGTAGACTCTCGGAGTGCTCCAACTCACCCAACACAATGCTTCTGTCCCCCTCCTCATTCAACAATTTGTGGAAGTATGTCTGCGATCTTTGTTATCAATAAGAAATTGAATGAGTTTTTTCCTGAGTTCGGGGGTCAACCCCGTTCCTGGGTATACCTTTCGTTCGGGTGGATACTCAATCTGTATCACCTATTCCAGTTCCTCGACCGTTGACTTTGGTGCATCCGATTCTTCGGGAGCAACAAAGGTTCGAGGAGTGAGAAAATCCTCTTCTTCTTCCTCGATTATCTGTTTCTCTGATTTGGTCGAGGCTGGGGCGGTGATTTCTATTTGGTCGTCTGCTTATCTTTGGTTATAGATTTTTCCGAGGTCAAAGGTGTTGATGTCGGCGTCACCTTGTCGACTGAAAACATTTTCTTTGCAGCTTGTTGTTCTCCATAAACTGTTTTCACACCATCCACTGCTGGGAACTTCATCATTTGGTGAAGGGTCGACGGTACTGCCTTCATGTTGTGGATCCAGGGCCTTCCGAGCAGTGCATTTTATCTCAAGTAGCGTTCGATGACATGTAATTTTGTATCTTGGACAGTCCCGACCACGTTTACCGGTAGGATTATCTCTCCTTTCATTGTTTTACTAACCATGTTGAAGCCTTTTAGGACTCGAGATGCAGGTACAATTTGGTCTAGCAGGCCGAGCTGCTCTACGACCCTCGATCTGATTATGTTTGTTGAGCTACCTGGATATACTAGAACACGTTTAACTTGAATTTTGTTTAACAAAATAGAAATTACCAGGGCGTCATTGTGCGGCTGAGTGAGAAATGCCTTCCGCTTCTTCGTCTTTAAACGATAAAGTGCCTTCGGGCACATAGTCTCGAGTCTGTTTCTCTCTGGTGATAGACACCTTAGTGCGTTGAATATGGGGCATTGTGGGACATCGACCACACCGACAATCATGTGAATACCATGATGAGGTTCTTTTTGCTCGTTCTTTCTGTTGGCATCTCTTTCCCTGAAGTGATTTTTAGCTCGATCACTGGGGAACTCTCGAAGATGGCCTTCATTGAATAATCGAGCTACCTCCTCCCTCAGATGTCTGCAATATTCGTTCTGATGTCTATGAGTGCCATGATACTTACACATTAAGTTTGGGTTCCTCTAAGAAGGATCCGTATGTATAGGTCTGGGCCACCTAGTGTCTTTGATCCTTCTGATAGCCGATACAATCCCTGATACATCAACACTGAAATTGTACTCCGATAGTCGAGGTGCTTCTGTGAGATATGCATATTTGTCGAAGCCAGTTTTACTCATAAGTCCCCGAGAGTTCTTCCCTCGGTCACCCCTTCGATTGTTCCGGGCGGAGTTGCGTCCCAAATGGTTATTACTTCGATCTGAAACATATGGCTGGTATCAATCTTTATTTGGCCTTGATTCTCTATCAACATCTCTTTGATTTTTACATGTCGACCGATTTCGATGTATTGAACCTGATGGGGCTCCCAGTTGGTCGTCCCCGACTCCGATCTTTGACTGATATCGGTTATGAACATCTTCCCAAGTCACAACTGGGTATTCGATTAAATGATGCTTTAACTGGCATGATGCGATCGAACTCCGCTCGTTTAATCCTTGGATGAAAGCTTGAATAGCCTTATCATCAGTGACTGGTGGTAATTATATGCGTTCCATTTGGAATCGAGATACGAAATCCCTTAGCATCTCGTTATCCCTCAGCTTCACTTTGAAGATGTATGATTTTCACGTTGCAACCTTTATGGCCCCGCGTGTGATTTTACGAATGAATCCGCTAACATGGAAAACGAATCGATAGAATTCAGTGGCAAGCTGTGATACCAAATCATAACTCCCTTCAATAGGGTCTCCCCGAACTTCTTCATCAATACAGACTCGATTTTGTCATCTTCCAAACTGTTTCCTTTTACGGCGCACGTGTAAGAAGTAACATGCTTATTTGGGTCAAAGGCCCCATTGTATTTAGGTATATCAGGCATACGGAACTTCTTTGGTATGGGCTTCGGAGCCGCACTTGGAGGGAATGGTTCCTGCACAAACTTCTTGGAGTCCATTCCCTTCAAGATCGGTGGTGCCCCCGGTATCTGGTCATCTCGAGAGTTATAAGTTTCCACCTTCTTGTCGTTGGCCTCGATTTTCTTTTCTCCCGATTCTATTCTCTTAGTAAGCTCCTCGAGCATCCACATTATAGCAGGGTCAATTGTTAAAGTACTATCACCCGATCTTTCAGGCACTGGTTCGGTACGACGGGTAAGCTCTTGTTCGACCATATCTGGTGCCATGTGCTGATTTTGCAACTGAGCAATGGCGTTTTGTTGAGCTTGAAGCATTTCAAATATTACTCAGAGACGGACTTCTTCGTCTCTTATGCCCTGTGTACCTCGACCGTCAGTTCGACCCTCTCTATGTACACTTCCCTCGGGGTCTGCGCCTAAATACGTATTCAAAGCAACATGAGAGCTGACATCAACCGGGTTGGCGGGCGGTGCTCCTTCAAGGTCGGCCTGTGGAGCCTAGATTCCTAGGGAGATAACATTCTCGTTTTCTCCGTGGAGTCCAAGGCCGTTGTCGCCGTGTGTAGATGTGTTTTATGAGTTTGACATGATTCAACCTGAAAACAAAACTGTTGACAAGAAACAAGTGTAAAATAATGTGTTTTACCAGAATTAGCACGGAACAACCACTATTATCCTTAGTCCCACGGTGGACGCCAAACTGTTTACCTCAAAATACGAGTAACAATTAAATTTGTAATGTGTTATAAGGATACGTGATCTGATTCAGTACCAATTGACAAATTACGAGATAAATAAATGTATTTAAACAATTAAGATATATCAAACCAGTATCGTTGCCAGATATCGACCTCAATTGGAACGTGATTGAGGTCAAGCGTTAAGAACAATAAGAATAGTAGTAAATTATAAGCAAGTAAAAGAGCAGTGTATTATTATTTCTCAGTAAGTGTGTATGATATGTCCTAGTTACAAATGAACATGGTTCCTCTTTATATAGCAGAGGAATCCTAAATAAGGTATAACTCTAATTTCGGAAGTAAAATCTATGATTGGTATCAATAACCGCTGATGGTTATATTTATCCCGAGATTCCCGCCTAGATTTGTGGTTGATCACTGATATCTCGTTATTCCGTTGCTCGATGTTGATCTTGACCGATCCCGATCCTTCGGCCTTCGTGTTCTTTGAGCTCGAGCTCGCTTCAATATGAACTTAATCTCGAGACAGACCCTCGAGCCCATAAAATCAGACGTGCTCGATTTTAACCGTATACACCTCTTTCAACTCACAAAGCACAGTGACATATTACGTAAATCTACAACAGGGCGGAGCTAGCATAGAGCTTGCAGGTTCGGCCGAACACAGTAACTTTGGTCCAAACCATGTATTTGTTTTAAAACTTCATTGAATATGTATAAATTGTTAATTTAGAACATAGTAACATAAACAAATTAGAATCTCGATCCCACAAGCTTTAAATTCTAGCTCCGCCTCTCATCTATAAAGAAGAATCTTCAACAAACTGATTATAAACTAACTTTCCTAATTAAAAAAATAAAAATAAAACTATTTTTATTCAAGTTAAATCATTTTAATCCAAAGTATCTCACACTCATCATTTATTGACACAATAACGAACCAAAACCCAAGATGAACATGCCATTTAAACTAAATTTCAAGGAACAAAATGAAATAAGAGTGGAGTACTATTTTAAAAAAAGGTCATAGAAATGATAATTGAACATGCCATTAATTACCAAAAAAATTGAACATGCCATTTTACCTAAATTTGAGGCCAAGAAATCCAAAAAGTAAAAAAAAAATTCCAATAGTACAAGTTACAAGAAGTCAAAAAGTATTGTTTCTATTGGGAGTGTTCCCAATTCTCCACGTTATTGCGTGCAATATGGTGTGTGGTGGGGCTCTGCCGAATGCCGATAAAGAGGTCCGATAGCGTGAAGGTAGTTACACTGCCACATTACGTTTAGGACTTCGACTTTATATTTTTTTCCCCTTCGAAACGTTTAGACTTTCGATTAGAACAGAAATTTTGGGCCCCAAATTGAATGAATATTTCAACATGGGAATAGAGAGACAGAAAATTACACGAGAGGAATTAAAATTCTCATAGTTTTTGTGTTTGTCAGAGGCCTAAGAAGTCATATTACCCTTTCTGAAAGGTAGATATGGATTTAGGTGTTCCTTAAGCGTATTAATTTATTTTGTTCAATAATAATATTTCACAGTTAATGACAATAAAATATAATTAAAAATTGTGCACATCTGAGGATTATGGTGGGATAGATAATATCTCTTCACTAAAAATTAAAGGTCTCGGGTTAGAGTCTTGGCAATGAAAAATCCTGATTGGACACACTTCCATTTTAATAAACCTTAACGACAAAAAACCCAGATTAGTCGGGATCCCAATACGAGTATGAACCAACGGGCCGGGAAACGAATTAAAAGTTGATGCTGTTTAAATTTGGTTTTTGCTTAGTTTCTAAAAAATATATTGTTTTTGTTTACCCTAAAATTCGAGTGACCATTAAACTTATATTGTGGTTTTAAGGATACGTGATTTAATTCAATACCAATTGATAAACAATGAGCTAGATGAATAAATTGAACAATAAGATAAATCAAACTGGTGTATCAGCAGTGCGTTCGACCTCGATTCGAGATGGTCTCGAGGTTCGATAATAAGAGCAGTGAAGAACAACAGTGAACAATAATGAACGGTAAGAGAAATAGAGCAATGTATATATATTTAATGAGTGAGTGATAGATCATGTTACAAATGAACGGGGTCCTCTTTATATAGTAGAGGAATCCTAAATAAGGTACAATTCTAATAACAGAAATAAATCCCACAATTGGTGTCAATAACCGTCTGATCTGATCTGCCCCGTGATTTCCGCCGTGATCTCCGACCAATCACTAATATCTCGCTATTCCGTTATTATGCCTCACTCGAGGTCGGTCATGCTCGATCTCGATCTTCAATGAGCACTTCGATTTTCACGCTCCATACTCTGTCTCCGAGTTCAAGCCCGATCCAGTACGAGCTTACCTTTGACGCAGCTCCTCGTGCCTATGAAATCGGACAAGCCCAATTTCGACCGTATACAATTTTAAAAATATTTCAGAAAGTATTCCGAGTTTTTCTTATATAAAAAAAATCTGAATTTGTGTTGATTTTTATACTCATAGACTGGAAATAATAATATTCAATTTTCAAAACCAACTAGTCTAAACTATGTTTTACGAACTATTTTTTTATAAACATTGTGTAGTATAAAGTAGGAATATTCATCATTATGAAAAACTTTCAAAACCAAGAAAAATGAAGTGAAGTCAAGTTTAAATATTTGAAAGTGGGGATTTATTTGGAGAGGCAAAATCTTTTAAATATAAAAGAAACATAAATTTTGGTAGGAAAAGAATAGAAGTGTAGCAGCTCATGAATTCTCAAACAAATATAGTATTCATTTAGAACCTTTAAGATTAGAGACATGTTATATCGAGTAAAAATAAAAATATATGTGAGCATATAATTATTTGCCTATGTAACAATACGCTATTGCCCTCCATCGTATATTTTAAAAATATTTCAATTTATCATTTGTTATGCTTTAGAATTTCATATCATCTTACAAATTGTCTTAATATTTAGTGACCTTAATAGTGCTCCAAGCTGAAGTAGAATATAGGACATTTTTAAAAACATAATCTTAGAAATTAGAATAGTCGAGAATAAATACGATAAATTATGATATTGTTCTTTACCCATAAAACAGTATAGTTGAATTTATACGTGGTTTCTAGACAATTGAACTAATTTGATCATGAAATAATACAATAATTGAAAAATATACCATACTTAGCCTTAGAATATGGATGAAACAAAAATAATGATAATTCCGTGAACACTTTCCGGGCACACCAATGATGAAATCAAAAAGCAAGAAAGTAAAATTGTATAAAGCTTTGTATAGAATGTAGTACTCCCTCCGGTCCACAATAAGTGAATTTTTCAGATTTCAAGAATACATTAATTATTTTTTTCCTACATTGTCCTTGGAGTAAATAATGTTGGAGTACGTGTTAGGAGTGTTTATGTGAAGAGAAAGTAAAAGTTAACATGGTCAATTTCATTGCTAATTAATGTTTAAAAAAAAATTCTTAATATGTGTGAAAACAATAAAAAAAAATCACTTATTTTGGACCGGAGGGACTATATGTGTGCCAGAAAATTCATGTCTTTTATAAAGGAAGTTGAGCTCACTATTTATAGCTTTGTCTGGGAAAGTGATCCTAAGGGCATGCCCTCCTTCAATGTCAATTATGAGGGTCATTGATGAAGACGTAATGGTGAACTTAAATGTGAGATTCTCTGTAACCGGCCGTCGCTCTTAATGCTGCAGAATATTCCATAGTAAATGCTACCGGGCGTAGAGCATTTAATACACATTTATGAACGTTATCCTTTTCGGTGACAAGCGGAGTGACTGCTCTCACGACCCGAAATCCCACCTTCGGGCCATGATTGCGTTTAACGTTGAACCCGCTAGACAAGCCAACGTTTGAAGTAATTAAAACTCATTAACAACAAATAAGAACAAGATAACTAAAGTGCAATATAGCATTTTCGAAATGAAACTCGTAAACAAATCCCAGAACTGGTGTCACGTACTCACGGACTATCTAAGAGGTTACTACAACAAAAGGTCTGAAATAATTACATACGCCTGTCTCTGAAATACAAAATAAGACAGAGCTGAAAATGGAAAGTAGAAGGTGACGTCAATGCCCACGAACGTCTGCGGGTCTACCTCGAGTCTCCTGTA
>ML272637.1:92777-153578 GCA_005239495.1 Nicotiana undulata | reverse complement strand
ATTCTTTTCATTATTTCATAAATATTTCAGCAAAATAATTTCTTTCAAAATTGATTTCTAAGGTTTGGGACCTCGGAATTCATTTCCGGGCATACGCTCGGGTCCCACATTTTACTGCGGACCTTCCGAGATCATCGGAACACAGATTTGAGTCCGTTTACTCAAAATGTTGACTCAAGTTAACTAAAACCAAATTTTGTAATTCTAAAAATTATTGTTTCTTATATTTTAACATAAAAGCTTTCCGGTTTCATGCCCGGACTGCGCACAAAAATAGAGGTAGTTAAAATTAATCTTTTTATGGTTAATAAGCCTAGAACGGAGTCTAAATTCATAAAATGACCCCTTGGGTCATCACAATCTCCACCTCTAAAACAAACGTTCGTCCTCGAACGGACATATTAGATTACCTGAATTTGCAAACAAGTGTGATATTTACTCTGCATGTCCGACTCGGACTCCCAAGTAGCTGCCTCAACGGGCTGACCCTTCCACTGCACTCGAACTGAAGGATAACTCTTAGACCTCAATTGACGAACCTACCAATCCAAAATAGCTACCGGCTCCTCCTTATAAGTCAAGTCTTTGTCCCACTAGACAAAGCTGAAATCTAACACGTGGACGGGTCACCATGATATTTTCGTAGCATAAACACGCATGGAACACCAGATGAACTGAGGATAACCCTAGAGGCAATGCAAGTCTATAAGCTACCTCCCTCACTCTATCAAGAATCTCAAACGGCCTGATATACCTAGGGCTCAACTTACCCTTCTTCTCAAATCTCATAACACCCTTCATGGGCGACACACGAATCAATACTCTCTCTCCTACCATGAATGCCACATCACAAACCTTACGATCGGCATAACCTTTTTGCCTAGATTGAGCTGCACAAAGTCTCTTCTGAATAATCTTGACCTTATCTAAGGCCTCCTGAACTAAGTCTGTACCCAACAACCGAGCCTCTCCCGCCTCAAATCATCCAACTGGCGATCTGCACCGTCTACTATATAATGCCTCTTAAGGAGCCATCTGAATGCTCGACTGATAGCTATTATTATAAGCAAACTCCTCTAATGGCAAGAACTGATCCTATGAACCTCCAAAGTCAATAACACAAGTGCGAGTATATCCTTCCATATCTGAATAGTATGCTCGGACTTCCCGTCAGTCTGAGGGTGAAATGCTGTACTCAACTCTACTCGGGTACCCAACTCATGCCGAACTTCGCTCCAAAAGTGTGAAGTAAACTGCGTATCCCGATCAGAAATGATAGACACGGGCACACCATGAAGGCGAACTATCTCCCAAATATCTAACTCAGCCAACTACTCTGAAGTATAAGTACTTTATATAGGAATGAAATGTGCTGATTTAGTCAGCCTATCCACAATAACCCAAACTATGTCAAACTTTCTCTGAGTCTGTGGGAGTCCAACAACGAAGTCCCTAGAGATATGCTTCTTCTTCCACTCAAGAATCTCTATTTGTTATAGCAAACCACCGGGTCTCTGATGCTCATATTTTATATGTTGACAATTTAAACAACGAGCCACATAAGCCACAATGTCCTTTTTCATCCTTCTCCGTCAATGATACTGCCTCAAATCTAGGTACATTTTAGCTGCTTGAATAAGTACTGGAGACTGCGATGGTCTATAAAAACTTCACACTGCACACCATAAAGGTAGTGCCTCCAACCTTTCAAGGTATGATCAATGGCTGCCATCTCTATGTCATGAACAGGGTAATTTTTCTCATGGACTTTCAACTGACAAGACGCATACACAATCACCCTGCCATATTGCATCAATACTACTCCAAGTCCAACTCGAGAAGCATCACAATACACCGTGAAAGAACCCGAATCTCATGGTAACACTAACACCGGTGTTGCAATCAAGGCTAATCCTAAGTTTCTGAAAGTTCAACCCACACTCGCCTGACCATTCGAAAGGAACATCCTTTAGGCTCGATATGTTTCTTAATAGTTGTTCACGGTCACTTACAGAATCATCAAACTGCTTCGCGTCAACAAAGAAAAAAAATCTCATTTCAAACCTTCACAATACTGATAACGAAATGCGATTCACGAATGCTTCAAAATTATATACCCGAATCAACGTGTCTCATTTAACGCCACCCGGGCGGGCACATACCTTGTAGGTCAAGGCTCAATAATTCTGACACGGAATTGGTAAATTATACACAGTTAATTAATTAGTTTATTTCTTTATTTATTTATTTAATTATTATTAGTATTACTTTTATTATTATTATTTATTCATTTATTCTTATGATCATTATCATTATGGTATACATGAATTGTTGAATAAGCCTAACAGGCCTGACCAGTACTATAACAAAATTTTAATTCACACGGGAGAATTTAAACACAAGGATTTCCATCACAAGGACCTTGTCCTTACATAACTTCCACCGCGGCTCGTAGCCCGATTTAAACATCTCAAATCATATTACAATGCGAGGATCTCGTCCTCAATTCTGAATCACAAGCAACATGCGCATCGTGCCACTCGAAACCTTCCCTTTTCTTCCTTTCAATATTTTCCGTTAAACAAAATTACAACACGTAATGATAGACACATTTATCTCCATAGAATTTCTCAATACAAGTATTTCCATAAGTAAAATTTTGAGTTACGAAGCTCACCCGAGAGTGGAGCATATTAGAAGAATTTTATTAGATACGCATAACCGATTTAAGTTCAAAAAATCAACACTTTACAATAATTAGATATTGTTCTTGTAATGACACGACTTAATGTAACGACCTCAGCCATACCATAGAGAGTATACCAACAGGGTGGGTCTCCACCTCTAGGAGTCTGACCTCCACCTTCGACATTCCGACCCCTTTTTCCCCAGCTGGTCATATAGTTAAGTTGTAACTGCAATGGGGCACGTAGCCTAGGTGTACTGATGAAATATGACTCTCTCAAGTCTGGGACAGTTTCTACCACTAGTCGCAATAAAGTATCAACTTGCCCTGAGTCGCACAAAAATTTTACAATCATAATTGAGTCCTTAAATGAGTCTGGGGACTCGATCTCTGGCTAGATGAATCGAAGTAGGAGTATGATGGGATAACTTATCGAACCTGATGGCAAATTCTGACACCGTCATATGACCTGACACAACCGTTCAAACCTTATGCGCCACGTATTATGGAGAGTCCGAGAAACAACTCTTTCAAAAGCATTTATGAGAACTGAGTCAAGTAATTGAGGTTGCATTGGCTGATCATCCTCTTCGTAGGCTTGCCACAAACACCGGTGACCAATTTCTTCTTTTACCATGCCGACTCAACACTGCTGAGATACCCCCTTTATTCATATACATTTCATTATTATTTTGGGTTAACTCTCACCTCTATTTACACACAATGATCACAAAAGTAGAGCCCTATACCGATAAATCTTGGCACGAACCATGTAGTCTTGAAGCTTGCTAATCATTGTACTCCTTCTGGAGCACCCCAAAATCCGCAATCGTGACTTCCACGATGAGTAGACCTCCTGTAGATTTAAAGTTGTTCGAATAACTCCTTTTGGTACTGAGGTATAGGGTTATTAAGGAGACTGACATACCGCAATTCCCAGCTTTATCTCTTGCAACATCTCCGGCCTTATACATTCCAAGCCAAAATCGATATAACACATGACCCCGCAATCTATTCCTTGACGGTGGACTTTTCCACTTGGCACGAAGACATATGTCACAATGCCTGATAATCTAAAATGTTAAACTTCATGGCTCATATAATTCAACCTCGTTGCTTCCAACTTATTCCCATGTTCCGAAATATTTTCACAGCAGCGGTCAAGAACCTCATGTGGGTCCTCAGAAGATGTACCACTGAATAGAGTGGAAATAGTTTGGTAAACTTGTCCAACCTCACTAAACGGACTAGTGCATCCTGTAAAACTAGAGTTACTATAAATCCTTTCGGAATCTGAATTAGTCCAACATGTACCGACTAAGCTAGAACCTCCGCGTCTAGATCTATTTGAGAATTTACAATAGGTGTTGATGTTCGAGCTTTAGACTGAGCTCCACTTCTGTCTCTTCCCCTAATCGTAGTTGTCATTAGGGCTTCACCTCTTGTCCGGTTGTAGACGCTTTGCATGTTGTCGAGCTTGTGAGAGGACAAGAATAGACAAGTTCAATCATCAATGGTAGAATAAATTCGCACGATAGAGTAGAATAGAAGTGAAATTGTTCCTAACTTCATAGCCTCTGAGGGATAAGTACAGACGTCTCCGTACCGATCCTTCAGACTCTACCAAGTTTGTTCGTGAATTGTGAGACCTAAGCAACCTAGTGCTCTGATACCAACTTGTCACGACCCAAATTCCCAACCTCAGGGATCGTGATGGCGCCTAACACCACACTTGCTAGGCAAGCCAATGTTAGAAGTCGATTAACTAATTTCCTTGATTAATTACTTGAGCATAAATAAATAAATTCCAATTGAGCCTAATTAAAATAATTCCAAACAAAATAAAATAAAATGATAACAATAATCATTTAAATAAAACGAATCACGAACTAATTATGTAAACAACTCTAAGACTACCACAGGGTCTGGTGTCACAATTTACGAACTACTAAAGAATACTACAAATAATGGCCGAAAGAAGTAGGGTAACTATTCTGAATATAATAAAATAGTGTAAATAATAATAGGAGAAGACTCTCGGAATCTGCGAACGTCGGCAGATGTACCTCGTGTCTCCAAACGAATCGGATGGTTGTACTGGAATCCTCTACTGCTGACTAGTACCTGGATCTGTGCAAAAGAGCACAGAGTGTAGTATCAGTACAACCGACCCCATGTACTGAGTAAGTGCCGAGCCTAACCTCGGCGAAGTAGTGACGAGGCTAAGGCGGGGGTTTAACATCAAACCTGTGATATTAATATATATACGATAACACAATAAAACAATTCTACACGAACAAGAAAAATATATCTGAGACGATAATTATAAAACAGGAAGGAAATCTAAACACATCAATTCAAATACTGCAACAATAACAAAATAACACAACCGCCTCTTTCAGGCCTCAGCTATAACCAATCCTCAAAATTTCCAAGTTCTCAAACTTTATCTTTGAATAAAAGTAGTGCCAAAATATGAAAATAGTAATATAAAATAGAAAGTTTCAAATCTTTATTTTTCAAAAAAAAAAACCACAAGAGTAAAATATAAACATTTAGCTTTTCAAATCTTTAATTTCTTTGAAAATCAGTAAAAATACAAATTTTCTCCCATATCGCTCCTTGTTGAGGTGTGCAACCCGCTCCCACCTGTCCTCCCTTATTGCTCCTCCCTAAATATATCACCCTTATTGCTCCTGTTGCGGCGTGCAACCTGATCCCACCTGTCCACCCTTATCACTACTTGTTGCGGCGTGCAACCCGCTCCCACCAGACATACCCTATCAATTTATTCATAAATTTTTTCACAATTCAGGCCAAGCCTTTCACAATACTGTTATTTCCACAATGTCAAACAGAAAATCATATAGCTCGTAAGCTTTAACAAATATCATTTCACAATAAAACAAAGCAGAATATAAGTAAACACTGTAACACTGTCAATCCAGCTCAGTCTTTTTATACTATGATAAACTCAAGAGAACATTTAACATTTTTAACACACTTACAACAACAATTGGAAATAACTCAATGAAACCCAATAAACACGCGAACCTCAACAATTATAAATAATAAACTGAATTTTTCTTATAACTTCATCAATAACCTCTCAACTATGAAACCAACAGGAATATCAAAATATATATATTTATTTCATAAAAACAAAACCAAACCTCTCAACCATGTTTATATGACAAGGGGACCAGTTCAAACAACCAATACTCTTTCCAAATAGTCATAACGATAACGAACAACAATTCAACAAGTCCAAATAGTCATAGAAACAATAATGAACATGTAACAGTTAAAACAATGATCAAATAAGTTGGAACGGGGAAGGTGATCATGTTTAACAAACGATTTGGGTGGTGCATAGATACTCGTCACCACACCTATACACCACACCCATGCAATTCACGTAGCAAACAAGTGGGGAGTCCTATTCCCTCAAGCTAAAGTTAGGCCAAACACTTACCTCAATTCCGCAGGCCACTCACAGCTCAATTATTGCTTTTCCTTTTGAATTCACCTCTAAATTGCTCGAATCTAATCAAAATTAACTTAATATCATTAACTAATGCTAAAGGAACTAACTTTATTGAAAAATATAATTTTTTCTAAGTTTTCTAAAAAAAAGTGAAAACCCGACCCCGGGCCCGCTTGGTCTAAACTCGGGGTTCGGACCAAATTACGTTTACCCATTCACCCACGAACCCAAATATACAATTAATTTCGAAATCCGACCTCAATTCGAGGTAAAGATTCGATTTTTATAAAATTCCCTAATTCTACCCAAACCCTCAATTTTTACCATGAAAATTCTTAGTTTTTGATTTAAAAGTGATGAAAAACAATGGGTAATTGAAGGAGTAAAGTTTAGAATTGATTACCTATGACTTGGGGATGATATTTGGTGAAGAAATTCGTTCCTAGGGCTGTGGGGTTCGAAAATTTGAAGAAGAAGAAGTCTACCCGTTTTGTATTTATTTTTTTGCCAGCTATTCTGTCTCGTTTCTCGTTCCAAACGATACATAAACTCGATTTTCTTGTGTCCAATGGATTTTTTGTGAAATTCTAATGAATTTAGGCTTTTGAATCACTCAATTTGACCTTATAATGAAGGGGATATGTAGGTTTTAGGATTTGCAAATAGTGCAGGTTTTTAATACGCCGTCAGGGGCAAATTCGTAAGTAACCAGAAAAATCTGGGCAACCTTCGTAAAAATGCCATAAAATCCTCATACGATGTCCAGATTCGATGATTCTTTTTGCTACGGGTCAGTAATTACGATACGGATCTAATACTTCATTCAAAACATCAATCGGAGCTCATTTGTTCAATATAATATCATTTATACTTGAAGAAACGACGTCGAAACATAAGAAAGAACGAGCGCAACACAACCCAAACCTATTTGAAACTCACCCGAACCCTCGGGGCTCTAAATCAAACATGCACGCAAGTCTAGAAGCATAATATGGACTTGCTCCTTCGATCAAATCATGAAAATAACATGTAAAACAACGAATTAAACCTCAAAACTCATTATTTTCCTCAAGAACACTTATAGTTCATAACTTTTCAACCGGATATCCGAATCACGTCAAACGAACTCCGTATTTCACCAAATTTCACAGGCAAGGCCTGAATATCATAACAAATCTGTATCGGTCTCCGGAACCAAAATACGGGCCCGATACCAATGACTTCAAACATTAATTCTTTTCATTATTTCATAAATATTTCAGCAAAATAATTTCTTTCAAAATCGATTTCTAAGGCTTGGGACCTCGAAATTCATTTCCGGGCATACGCCCGGGTCCCATATTTTACTGCGGACTTACCGAGATCGTCGGAACACAGATTTGAGTCCGTTTACTCAAAATGTTGACTCAAGTCAACTTAAACTAAATTTTGTAATTCTAAAAATTATTGTTTCTTATATTTTAACATAAAAGCTTTTCGGTTTCACGCCCAGACTGCGCACACAAATAGAGGTAGTTAAAATTACTCTTTTATGGCTAATAAGCCTAGAACAGAGTCTAAATTCATAAAATGACCCCTTGGGTCATCACAACAACTCCAGCTTTCTTCAATTGGCAGCTTTATTCACTAGTTCATGTCTAGTCCAACCATTTAACTTAAAATACATCAATACAACCTTAAGCACCTGCAAGAACATAATATACACACCTCCTACAGTAGCTTCAAGTTGAAATCCAAGTTATATTTAGCTTACAACAACCCTCAATGGCAATACAACACCATAGAAGTGACTTAAGCTAATCCAAGTATTATCTTGTAGTTTATTATCCTAAAACTTAACCAACATACAAGAAAGCTTAAGCACAATTAGTAGGATATTATACTCATCTTAACCAGTAGCAAAAACTTTAAATTTTAGAAAAACACAGCCCACAACTATCCTCAATGACAACATAACCTCAAAGAGGTGTTATTCTTCACTAGAACTAACTTTTGATGTTGAAATATGGTGTAATCCATTTGAAAGACTTCAAATAACCCAGGTTTGATATGAAAATAATAGGAGAGTTTTTTTATAGTACATAAACCACTTAAAAGAACATCCCACACGAGCTGAAACCGCCCAAAAATCAGCAACAACAAGAAGAACAAGAAACTTACTAGCGCGACGGAATTCCCGACACTTGATGTGTGTTGTTTGCCCTTTGTTTGGGTCTTGGATCATGAGAGAAACTTGAGAGAGTGTTTTTAGGGTTCTAAGGTCTTAATATGCTGAAAAAGAATGACTAAAAACGGGTTTGAGGCATCTTATATATATCCATATGTCTTAAACCGCCTATGTGGGTCCCATAGAGAGCTGCTTGGCGCAGTCTCGCTAAAACGTGAACATCTCTCTACTCCGATGTCGTATAGACGAACGATTTAATGCGTTGGAAACTAGACTCATATATCTTAAATTTGGTTGGTATATCATCCAATAATTCCAAGTATATTGAAAGAAAATCTCAGTTACGTTTGACCTAACTTTCAGCACATTATGAATGTAACTAGTGAAGACCTTTGCCAACTTTTGTTCCACAACTTGCTTTACTTCAAAACGTAGCACACGACTATCATAAGACAAAAATAACTCATAGAATAAACTCTTTATTATGTTAAGAACATTGTTTCACCCTAAAGTACATGTTATAACATTCCAAACTTGTCGACCTTCGACGAAACTTATTTTCTTCAATTGGTTTAACTTCTAAGATTTCCATCCCTCTTGGTACTTGTTATTCATGATATTAAATATTTGTAACCTCCACGGTAAAATGATTAACTTACTTTATATTCTTATAAATATAATATTATTTCCGAGCTTACATCAACTGACTTACGACGTACTCTCACGTACGAAAACATGGGGTGTAACACTATCTAACAGAATTGTTTAGTGAAAAAGGTAAACATGCATATATGAAGAACATGCAAGAGCCCCTAAGCCACAATCTCCAAAGAGAACAGTGAATGTGATACACGGAGGAGAAGAGGTGAATGGTGTAATTTGCAAAAGAACAACCAAGTTCACAATCACCTAGGGGAAGCAAACTCGTGAAACCTTGAAACAGACAACATATCATTCGACAACGCAGAAGCCAACAGATTATTGCTTCACCACAACGACGCACTGGTAATATGTCTACTTATACATGACACTAACGTGAAAAGAGTGTTGATTGATCCAGGTAGCTTGGTCAATATCATTTTATTGAGGGTTGTGAAAGAGATGCTAATGGAAGACTGTGTAATTCCAAAAGCACGAACCTTATCTGGGTTCGACAAATCTACAGTCATAACAAAAGGAGAAAACGAGCTTAATACCACGCAGAAGGAGTTGTCAAAGACACGAAATTCCAAGTCATTGATACTGATATGGCTTACAACGTAATCATGGGGAGGCAATTTATCACACCTCCTTTTTCCTCCCGGTAAGGGTTGATGAGGGAGTTTTTCCAATTTAAGTGACAATCGAAACGAGATTATTTTATTTAAAATTCAGAGTCGCCACTTGGGATAGTTTATGGTATCCCAAGTCACCGGTTTAAATGCCGAATCGAGGAAAAATTAACTCTACTTTACAGTCCGCGAACACAGAAATCCAGGTAAGGAATTATGTTAACATGGGAGAAGGTGTTAGGCATTCTCGGGTTTCGTGGTTTTAGCACGGTCTCTCAACTATTATTATTGGCCTATTTATATGATTTTAAGACATTTTTTGAAACCTAAGTGCATTTTATTCCTTTTAGCCGCTTTTAATTATTTAGTACGCATCGCAAATCACGCCGCGTAAAACGCACTTGTGATTTACAATGTGTTTATCTTAAATAACTGAATTTAGGTGGGTCGAGTCACGCCAGCGTGCACTTGAATTTTAGGTCTAGGTATCATGACTATGCCACGGGAACTATACTCACAGTCCCGATAATTTATTTTTAATCATGCATAAAGCTAGCTGTGATGTTCATTAATGAATTTCCTATGTTTGAGGTTAAGTGTGAGAGTTCAATGATTATGGATGAGATATTACTGTGACAGAAATGTATGATTTTATCTATTAAGAGTAACAAATTATTCTAATTTTAAAGGCTAAAAAATTACCAACAGTATCTTAATTTTATCTAGTTGACACCAAATTATAGATTAAACAAGGGTAGGTGCCATAATATAAATATACAATAGAGCACTAAACATCAAAGTTCTTAAGTTTGATTAATTTGGTTTTGGGGTTGAATTTTGAGTTCCGTTGTTGTTTTTCACGTTCCACAAGTTCGAGCGAGTCCGTATCATGAATACAGACTTGCTGGTGCCTTTGGACGGGGTCCCAAAGGATGGGGTGAGGTTGGGTGAGTTTTGGACCCCCGGGGCTGAATTCAACACCAGAATTTTCTGTATATGGTTTCCTTCTTCGCGTTCGAGGGAGGGTGGCCGCGTTCGCGAAGAAGGAATTGGGCAGGGGATACGGATGATCTATGCGTTCGCGTTCCCCATCTCGCGTTCGCGATGGGTTGGGCCCCCTGGCCTTCGCGTTCACACCCCTCCAGCCGCGTTCGCGAAGGTCTAGCCCAGCGAGCCTCCGCGTTCGCGGGCCTTCCTTCGCGTTCCCATAGGGTCCAGCCAATTGGGCTGGCCAAGCTGCCGTTTGTCTTCGCGTTCACGACCCCTCCCTCGTGTTCGCGTAGAAGGCCCTGTGGACCTGGACAATTTAAAGCATCGCGAAGGCATACCAAGGGTGCGTTCGCATAGGGTAAATTCCTGGGCAGTGTATTTTTATAGAGGGTTGAGTTCATTCTCCTCCATTTCCATCTTCTTCCTTGAGTTAATTGAGAGCTTCCAAGAGGATCATTCAGCCTAGTACTTGAGGTAAGTAAATTTCTTATTAACACCGAGTTTAAACATCAATTTCCAGTTAAATCCTCTATTAATTTATCAAATCATGGGAAAAATTGGGTAGAAATTCCTAGGGCTTTGATAATTAGTGAATTATCCCTTTTTATCCATGAATTCCTAAATAAATTAGGTAATTACGATCCTTAGGCTTCGGGTAATTCATTCCTTCAAAAAATTTCAGAATCCGAACGCGTGGGCCTGGGGTCGAAATTTCAAAAACCTTCAAGAATACTATATTTTGGAATTTCTTGTTAATTCTTATTCTTGGAGCATAAATTTATTCAATTATGCTATGTTTGGCTAGTTGTGAACCGTCGAGGGTAGTTTTGGAGCTTTGATCGCATTCTTGATCTGGTCTTTGGTCCGAGGAGTGCTTCGTCTAGGTGAGTCTCCTTTCTAACCTCGTAAGAGGGAAATTGTCCCTCTAGGTAACCTTGTTTTCTATGTGATCTTGTTTGGGGGCTACGTACACAGCGAGTGATGAGAGTCCGTACGTATTGGCTATTACTGCTTCGTCCGGATAGTTAGGACACAGCATGTTCATTATTTTTTTCCATGTTGTATCATAGATATGACTTGTATACTTGCGTGATTGGTACTGTTGTCTTTGAACGTTGTGATATTTGCCTTGATTTAAATGTGATAAGAGAATCACGGGATGGGATCGGGCCGTACGCCACGGCACAACGACGAGTGATTATATTATGGGATCGGGCCGGACGCCACGGCAGAGTGATGATTAATTATATTATAGGATCGGGCTGTACGCCACGACAGAGTGATGAGAGAGTATATTATGGGATCGAGCCATACGCCACGGCGAAGACTACAGGGTGGGATCGGGCCGTACGCCACGGTGGAGATTGAGACTACAGGGTGGGATCGGGCCGTACGCCACGATGAAGATTTACAGGATGGGATCGGGCCGTACGCCACGGCGGATACCAAACTTGTTTGATTTGAAATTGTTACATGATGCTGGATATTGATGTACTTGATTATTTGTTTTACTTGCCTACTGTTTTCCTTACATCCTGCTTACTTTATTACTGTTGGACCTTAGGGAGTATCGAGTCGACCTCTCATCACTACTTCTTCGAGATTAGACGGGATACTAATTGGGTAAATATTTATGTATGTACTCATGCTGCACTTTCCTTTCTTTCTGCACTTGATTGTGCAGGTCTGGAGGCTGGTCCGTCTGATTATCAGTCCAGTGCTAGATATTGACCGAGTGGCTATACTTCACAGAGAGTTGTCCTTCTTGGCGACTTCCTAGCAGCACCCTGGAGTTTCCTTGTCATATTTCCTCTGTCTTTTGTTCAGACTGAGGCTCTGTATATATATTTCAGTTATTGTATATTCAGTAGTTGCCCGTGGCACTCGTGACACTAGTTCCTGACACACACACGCAGTTATTATTTTGGGGTTTTGGTTGTGCATATGTTATGCGACGTGTCTATCGGTTGATTTCTGTACCTGTGGTTCTATCTCGTATCATTTGTCATTATTGTGTTGTATCCATTTAAAATTGGTAGTTATTAAATTGTTAACCAAAAAGGGGAAGGGCAACACCTAGTGTGTTTCATATCGGCGTGCCTAACCCCGCTGTTGGGCGCCATCGCGACCTAAATTAGGATTTGGGTCGTGACAATAAAGGAATCAGGCCACGTGTAGTTCAGAAGAACGATGGAAGGGTGAGTTGGAGATTCGAGGTGGTTTTGGGGGGTGGAGAGCATATTGAGGTGCCGTTTCGTCGAGGTTCCGGTTTGCGGCCCTGTTATTACATCAAAATCAAAAATGAAAAAGACTAACTAAGCCTATCAGCTATGAGTTACAAGGTTCCTATCTTAAAATCTTCCGAAGCTTGATCTTGAGTCTTGAATGGTGCTTCATGCTGACTTTAGATTTGAACCTTGACTCTTGCTAGATGAAGGTGCTAGTTCATTCTTCTTCAGCTCTTCAGATCACGACAGGACATGCAAAGCTCGTGACTTCAGCCATGTCTTAAGCAATACAATCTTGTCTCCGCTTCTGCATTTTGGATTCACTTCTATTTTTCTTTATTTTTGATTGAGACTTCATTTGGTCATCTCAAACCCTGTCGAATCATATTCTTGAGGCAAGCTTCTGCTACTTCTCACTTGACAAGAGGATCGGAGGTTGCCCCTGTTCTTCAAGTGGGAGCCTGCAACTGACTTAAAACTTGAAGTGAATTCCCTCGTTTTCTAGGTGGGCGCCTGATGTTTTAACTTTAAATGAATTCCCTCGTAGTCCAGGTGGGCACCTGATGACTTAAACTTGAAGTGAATTCTAAAATGACTTCCCTCGTTATCCAGGTGGGTGCCTGCTCCTGACTTAACACTTGAAGTGAATTCCCTCGTTCTCCAGGTGAGTGCCTAATGACTTAACTTGAAATGAATTTCCTCGTTCTCCAGATGGGCGTCTGATGACTTAACTTTAACTGTATTCCCTTGTTCTTCAGGTGGGCGCCTAATTAACAAAACTTTAATTGTATTCCCTTGTTCTCCAGGTGGGCGCCTGATTGCCAAAACTCGAACTGTATTCCCTTGTTCTCCAGGTGGGCGCCTGATTGCCAAAACTTTAACTGTATTCCCTTATTCTCCAGGTGGGCGCCTGATTACCAAAACTTGAATTGTATTCCCTTGTTCTCCAGGTGGGGCGCCTGATTACCAAAAACTTGAATTGTATTCCCTTGTTCTCCAGGTGGGCGCCTGATTTCCACAACTTGAAACTGTATTCCCTTGTTCTCTAGGTGGGCGTCTGATTACAAAAAAAAAAGACAAAACAAAGTAACTTTTCCGCCCCAGTTTGTACAAGGAACATTGGTGAGTGTTAGTTGGATCTATAAATCACCTACGCTATTGATGAATGATGCAATGATGAAAGTAAAATTAAAGACTCGACTAGGATGTGTGTCTCCTGTGAATAAAATTGAAAGACCCAAAGTAGGAAGTGCGTCTTCTACATTTGAGATTGAGCTTGAGGAAAACTATAAACTAAGCTTGACTAAAGTAAAAACTGGCCCTCTTCTTCAAGCGGGACCCCTGATTTCAAAAAAACTACAAATTGATAACTTAAGAAAACAAAAAATTGACCCTCTTTTTTCTTTTTCCTTTTAAAAAAAAATCCAGACTTCCTTTTTTTTTTTAACAGAAAAAAAAATTTATCCTAGGAGAAAATTCATCAGACTATGTTTTTTGTTATCTTAGGAGAAAGATTCATCAGACTAAGATTTTTATCCTAGGAGAAAGTTCATCAGACTAGGTCTCTTATTTTTTTTTGTATCTTAGGAGAAAGATTCATCAGATTAAGATTTCTACCCTAGGAGAAAGTTCATCAGACTAGGTCTTCTGTCTTAGGAGAAAGATTAATCAGACTAAGATTTTGTTCCTAGGAGAAAATTCATCAGACTAAGTCCTTTTTTTGTTATCTTAGGAGAAAGATTCATCATACTAAGATTTTGATCCTAGGAGAATGTTCATCAGACTAGGTCTCTTTTTGTTATCTTAGGAGAAAGATTCATCAGACTAAGATTTCTATCCTAGGAGAAAGTTCATCAGACTAGGTCTTCGATCTTAGGAGAAAGATTCGTCAGACTAAGATTTTGTTCCTAGGAGAAAATTCATCAGACTAGGTCTTTTTTTTGTTATCTTAGGAGAAAGATTCGTCAGACTAAGATTTTGTTCCTAGGAGAAAATTCATCAGACTAGGTCTTTTTTTTGTTATCTTAGGAGAAAGATTCATCGGACTAAGATTTTGATCCTAGGAGAATGTTCATCAGACTAGGTATCTTCTTTTTATCTTAGGGGAAAGATTCATCAGACTAAGATTTTGATCCTAGGAGAAAACTCATCAGACTAGGTCCCTTTTTTATTATCTTAGGAGAAAGATTCATCAGACTAAGATTTATGTTGGAAGAAAATCCATCAGACTAGGACTATTATCCTAGGAGGAAAAATATGAAAAGCAATGGCAAAATTTTATGCACACTAGCAAGACAAATAAAAGCAAAGATTTGAGAAGCTTCCTTTTGTCGGCTCTTTTCTTCAGTTCTTTCTTTTGTTTTTCTTTTTATTGAACTACTTTCCTTGCATTGCTTTGTTCCTATTTCTAACAAAGAAAATTTTGTTAGTTTTGAAAGTGGTGGTCAGTTTGTGGCCTTGAGTCCTGAGCAGCTTGGCTTTTGCTAAATCAACCTGAGTCTGCTTCAAGAGACCTTTTGTTTTTTCTCTGTATCAACCCCAATTGTTTCATACTCAGTACCATTTTTATTTGTGGCTTAGTCAGCCTTATCCCAACAGGAGATCTTTGCTTAGGTGACCTTTTCTGATATCTTTAATGGCTTCTTGCCTTTTGGAGCAATTTTGTCTGTCTGAGAGAATCACCAGTTATCTTTTCTTGCGCCAAGTAGGCTGACAAGGGTCTTTTTTGGGGGAAAGCCTTTGCATGAATCCTCAATGAATGTTAACTGTAAAAACTGAGTGTACTGGCAAAATTTACTTTGTGCAACTGAAAAGCTGGTAGCAGATCTTGAAATCTTTTCTTGCTTGTTTTGACAAGGACTGACTCAAAGTGAATGACACAATGATGCAAAGAAACAAGTATTAACAAGCAATGCCCTTGTAGGAAGGACATAAGGAAGTGTTCTTTTTTCTCTTTTTTTCTTTTTTTTTCGTGGTGACTAGCCTTAATGATCATGACATGCATTTTGGACTTAGAGGCCGATCTATCAAACTGATCAAATCTTCCCTTCACCATTCTTATGACATTTGAAGTCGAGCTTGTTCGTGCTAATCCTTTGCATCAGCTTCACGATTCACTATCGACTAATGGTGCCCCGAGGGGTTTTCACCAACAAGTCTCTCTCATTTATTTATCTCTACTTACAATTGCCTTACAGTGCCCGTGGGGGTTTTCACTAGTAAGACTCTCTCATTTTATTTCATTTTCTTTTGCTTTCTTGTGCGAGCAACTTGACATTCTATGTTGCGTGACAATCGTTTCTCATTCCATGCTTTCTTGGGTGAGCAACTGACAGTGTTCTATGTCGCGTGACAACCGTTGCTCATTGCATGCTTCTCTTAGCATTCTTGAAGGCATATCGGGAGGTCTTTATTCGGAAGGTTGGAAATGAGGATTTTGGCATGAAGGCTTAAAGTAGACTCAGAATGAGCGGTTATAAACTTACAACTCTTGGAATCGACTCTTGTAAAAGTGAAATAAAATTTCTGCCCCAGTTTTAGCTATTGGGGATTTTTCTGGATTTGTTTTTTGAATTCTTATTTGGTTGGACCGAACCGTGTAAGGCTGCCTAAGTATCCCTTTTTTTTAAGGAATCAGGTCTAACATAGTTCAGACATATGACCTAACTATTTTTCATCTTTCTTTCTTTTCTCATGCTTTTTTTTTCTCTTTTTTTTTTTCCAAAACAAAGTGCCCTAGCTTCTATTTTTTGGGGGCATAGAACTTAGACTATTCTTTTTTTTTCTTCTCTTTTTTATCACTTAACTTTCTAAGAGTTTCCCCAGCTTGTATTCTTGGGGCATTGACTTTTCTTTTCATTTTTTTCTTTTTATTATTTTTTATTTTAGACTTTTAACTTAAACTTGATTCCAAAAGAGGGTGGTCAAAGAAAAATGACACCAGCTCAAAAAGGGGTAGAGAAGGGTATAAAGTGTTTAGATAGCAGAAAAATGACCTCCCAACCTCGAGAACGCCAAAACATATTATCTTCACAAACAACGACATTGACGGACATATCGTTTTATGGGTCTTTTTTAGTGTAAAGTTGTATAAGCAATACTTTTTTAGTGACTTTTTATTGGCTTTTGTCTTGATGTAGAAATTACAAATTGCCACTAAACTGATCCATTTCAAGTTGTCTGGAATACACATTCTTTTGAAAACACTTTTTATCTTTTAGTGCTAAACAGACTTCAACCCGTCTGATCATCCTTAAGCCCGATCTTCTCAATGATTCAAAAGGTGGAGATCTTTAACAATTATGAGCATGACTGCTTTGGTTCCATGTAAATTTGGCTCAAGTTTATTCAAATGTTTCATGTCTCTATTCACCTTCAAAAGTGTCTCTTTCTCACTTATCAGTTTTCTAAGATCTGGCCCAAATTTCCGCATGCATGTCATGTCACTAGAACTAGCGTGGAAAGAACTATGCACAAAATGGACACAAAATGAGTGACTGTTTTTTTTTTTTTTTTTGCTCTTTTTTTGTTGAATAAAGGATAGAAAGGTCTGATAGCACAAAAAGAAGAAGAAAAGACGACAAAATAAGCTACCATGGTTAAAAGAAGAGTGACTTTCCAGTTGCTAAGCAACATTTTTAGCCACAAATTTGCACATCAGCACTACTACGGCATTCGGTCATTTTTATAACTTTTGATTCAACACTCAAATTTGACTTTTTAAATCAAATAGCTCCCAATATTTACTAACGAATTTAGGACTGACGGCTTGAGAGATTTCATAGCAACTAATTTCTCAAAGGACTTGAAAGAATTTTCAGGTCTCCCCATCATCAAACCATCCCGAGCAGTGCATGTCCTATTGCTCTAATGTGGAAAAGTCAACCAACATTTGCCTCTCCTTTTGATTTTTCACCACCAGTTTGTCTACTTGCCTTTTCATAACCTTGGTTGGATAACAAATGGCGGTACTTATTCCACCAAGGGATCCCAGACTGATCGCGTGACTCGTCATTGCAAACCAACAAACCGACCGTCCTTAACTAACTTTTTTTTCAAAACAAAAAGCATGTTAGAATAAATACACTTTTTTTTCTTTTTTTTTCTTTTCTCTCTTTTTTTTGTCGCTCTTTTTTCTTTTTCTTTTTCACTTTCTTTTTCTCACTCTTTTTAATTTTTTTATGGTTATGATCGAATCCTATGGGGATTGTCTACGTATCATGACGCCGCATGAATCAGATCTTGCGTAGTTCGGGAAGATTAAAAATAAAGGAAATAAGTTAACTCTCGTTTTGGATTTTGATTTTTTTTGTTTTGAAACATACAAAAGAAAGACTTCCAAAGAAGAAAGAAAAATAACTTTTTTTTTTAATTTCAATAGAAAACTTCTAAAGAAGAAAGGAAATATTTTTTGATTTTTGGACTTTTATTTTGAAATTATGAAAGAAATACTTCTAACATAAAAGAAATATATTTGAATCTTGAATTTTCTTTTCAATTTTCGAAAGAAGAATGAAAATTTTTTTGGATTTTATATTTTGGTTTTTTTATTTGTTTTTTTTTTCAAATTTTGAAAGACAGACTTCTAAAGAAGAAAGAAAAAATATTTATTTTTGAATTTTTGATTTATTTTTCTTTGAATATTTTTGGAAAAAGAATCCTAAAAAAAGGTAGAAAATATTTTTTGGATTTTGATTTGGTTTTCTTTCCGAATGAAAGACTTCTAAAATGAAAGAAAATATTTTGGGTTTAAACTTTTATTATTTGGTACCTTTTTTAAGGAAAGACTTCTAGAGAAGGAATTAAAAAGAATTGTTTTTTTGATTTTTGAAAATTGGGGTCTCAAAGAAAGACTTTTCTATAAAAGGAAGTAAAAAAAAATATTTTTGGATTTTTAAAAATTGGGGTCTCAAAGAAAGACTTTCCATAGAGGGAAGAAAAGGAAAATATTTTTTTTTTTGGATTTTTTTTTTTTTTTTGAAAATTGTGAAAAATAAAAAGGGTAGAAAATATTTTTTGGGGGGATTTTGATTTGATTTGTATTCTTTCTTCAAATGAAAGACTTCTAAAAAATATTTTTGGTTAAAAATTGTTTTATTTGAAATTTCTAAAGAAAGACTTCAAAAGAAGAGATTAAAAGAAAATATTTTTGGATTTTTTTAAAAATAGGGGCTTTAAAGAAACACTTTTCTAAAGGAGGAAGGAAAGGAAATATTTTTTTTGGATTTTTAAAAATTGAAGGCCGGATCTGATGAGGCTTGCCTACGTATCTCACATCCGGTGAAAATCAGACCGGCGTAGTTCTGCCCGTTTTGACAGAAACAGAGGAAACATGAGGGAGTGTTTCCAATTTAAGTGACAATCGGAACGAGATTATTTATTTAAAATTCAGAGTCGCCACTTGGGATAGTTTATGGTGTCCCAAGTCACCGGTTTAAATCGTGAATCAAGGAAAAATTGACTATGTTTTACAGTCCGCGAACACAGAAATCCGGGTAAGGAATTCTGTTAATCCGGAAGAAGGTGTTAGGCATTCCCGGGTTCCGTGATTTTAGCACGACCGCTCAACTATTATTATTGGCCTATTTATCTGATTTTAAGACATAGCCTACGTGCATTTTATTCCTTTTAGCCGCTTTTAATTGTTTAGTACGCATCGCAAATCACGCTGCGTGAAACACACCCGCGATTTACAATGTGTTTATCTTAAATAATTGAAGTTGGGTGGGTCGAGTCACGCCAGCGTGCACTCGAATTTTAGGGCTATGTATCATGACTATGCCATGGGAATCGTACCCACAGTCACGATAAATTATTATTAATCACGTATAAAGCTAGCTGTGATGTTCATTAATGAATTTCCTATGTTTGAGGTTAAGTGTGAGAGTTCAAAGATTATGGATGAGATATTATTGTGACAGAAATGTACGATTTTAATCTATTAAGAGTAACAAATTATTCTAATTTTAAAGGCTAAACAATTACCAACAGTATCTTAATTCTTTCTAATTGACACCAAATTATAGATTAAACAAGGATAGGTGCCAGAATATAAAAGTACAATAGAGCACTAAAGAATCAAAAAGATTTTGAAAGTCCATTGATTCGACATTTATCTTCTTTAAATTACTTATCAGCTCAGCAAATTGAAGTATAGCTTTGTCAATTACAAGAACTTCTCAAACCCACGTGCTCAATCGGTGCATGCTCGAAATTAACACATTGGGACACATAAACTTTACGTACATTAACATCTATCAATCTGTATTCAATCTAATAAACGAATAACAAATCCAGAATTATCAAACATACAAAAGTTGGTCCTATTTGCTAGAATACTGATACAACAGAGATAAATTTTGAGATTTGAGTAAATGGGTGGATTTGATTTGGGAAAAGGAACGAGCGTTGGTGATGGATATGGGTAGCGGGGGTAGGGTGGATTTGTTGGGGGTGTGTTTTGATGAAACGGCTATGGAGGAGAGGAAGGGGAGTTCGCCGTTCTCCTCTGGTCTCAAGGGGAGGATCCGATTTTTGTGATTGATTTTTGTTTTGTTGAAGATCAAAAAGGAAAGAAGAAGGCAGGAAGGGGATGGAACGACGCTTCAGGGGGGAGGGGTCCTGCGTTCTAGCCTTAGGGATTTTGGTTGGTTTTTTTTTCCTAATGTGTAATGTGGTATGGTTATATAGAAGAACCTTAGGGTTAGAGTTTTTTTTGTAGAAAATGGGGTATGTGCTTTGGAATTGTGGGCTTGGCAATTATGGGCTAAGGTCTGAGGTGGGCTAAATTTTGACCAAATTTACCTTTAAAAGTGGCCCTTTAACTCTACTAGGCTAAACATATTAGTTCCTAAAATAATAACTATAAAATTATGAAATCATTCCTAATTAATTAAAGCAAACAACATTATGACATGAATATATATATATATATATTGATATTTTCGAAAATAAAAATGGGTTAAAAATAATATTTTTCTAAAAATATCTAATACCTTAATCAAAATAGAGAAAAAATGATACTATATTTTGTAATTTTTGTTTTTTGATAAAGTAAAGTAAAAAAAAAGTCAAAACTAGTCAAAATAGCAATATTAAGCCTGCAATAAATACCCAAGCTCTAAATGGGGTAAATTTGGGGAAGGGTCAAAATTTATATGTCTACACCATTATCGCGCCCCTTTTTTTTCAACTCCTGCTTTCGGATCGGTCAGAGTTCTTGACATTATTGGGACAACTCGTTTCCTTTTGGGAAAAGGGGTATGCAAGAAATTGGAGAGTCTCCACCTAACGAGTTAAGGTGTGTTAGGGAACCTATTAAGGGTCATTTTACAAACATAGACTTCAATAACCAGAGATAAGGTAAGGGCTTGAAATTACTCCAAGGGGAAGGTGTTAGGCACCCCTCAGAGTCCACAATTTTGGTTCCGGGCCAAACAACTTTGTGAATTTAAGAAAGTAACAAATAGGCAGTTAAAGTTTAAACAAGTAGGGTTTTGAGAGAATTCGCAGTCTAAGCACACATGTGAAAGTATCCTCGAAAATATTAAATCTTGAAGAGGGTTTTTGAAAGAGTTACAATTTAAACACATATACAAAGGATAGGGGAAGTCCTAGGTTATTTATCCTATAGGATCACATCAGTACAATGCCTGGTAATCGCTCCTCAGAAGAGGGGCTACACGTGGCATTAGTGCACCGATCATCATGTCCATATCTACCCTTCCCATCCCTTAGCGGTTATTAAAGCGAGTTTTATTTAGCGACCTCTATGCGTGTTGTTACCCGTCCCTTCTTAATGGTCCCGGAGGGATTTAGGACCTCTACCTATGGGTAGTTCTAAACAGACCCCTAAGATTTAAATGAGAAAATACTAAGGCGACAAGCAATAACATATAGGACTTCAACAAACAGTACAAGAAAGAACAGATAAAAGGCTCAGGTTCACCTCCACATGTAATACATATAAGCAGCACGACTCAAACAAAAATAATAGAAGTAGAATCCTAGGACATGGTATCTAGGTGAGTATCAGATCACAAGGAGCATGCAGATTTAGTTATAACCCAGAAACAAAGGCCTAACTCGCCTACCGATTGTAAAACCTGTTAAGCATTAGGCAGCATGCGCAAAGAAGCAGATTCCCATTTTTAGCAATTTTAATCACCTAAGGCTTGCCTAGGCGTAGGACAGTATATAATAGTTACTAAACTTATTAAGGAAAAAACTGTTATAAATTGTTTTACCTAAAAATGTTGTTCTAGGTGCTGCAAAGTACAAGATTATTTCCAGTTGTTTAGAAATAGAGTGAAAGTGTTTTTATGTCATCCTTTGTGCATCAATAGTTAACTAGGTGTAGTTGAACGAGTGAGACCCTAGAATATGATATCTAGCATGCACGTACAAGGTAGGATGATTTATATGCAGAACTTCTAAAAGCAAGTTATCTAAATGCACATCACGTTTTCAGGATATGCAAAATTTCTTAAAGCAGGATTCCTAAATGCACAACAGTTACATCATTAGGCACGATTTCAAAATATGCATAAGTGACGGTTTATTTTAGTGTTGTTATTTACCCTATATACAGGATTTCTAAGTGATGATAGTACAAAAGTGAGATGTTGAAATAATGTGAAAGACCTAGAGCATGATATCGAATGTGTATGTATAAGGCAGAATGGTTTACATGCAAAATTTCTAAAGCAGGATTTCTAGATGCTCAGTAGGTTACAACATTATTAGACATGATCTCAAATTATGCATAGTTTGTGTCAACATTGTCATTTATTCTAAAGACATGATTTCTAAGTGATAAAGCAGTAATCTTAAAATGAGATGCTGAGAAACAGTATATATGAAACCTTGGAGGCATGGTATCTAATGCATGATATGCTTGGCACACATTAGTCCTAAACATGAATTCTATTGCGCACGAAAGGAATGTAAACCTAGGAGCATGGTTTCTGCCCTTTGATATTTATGACATGTATAGCTACCCTTCCCCTTTTCACTATCCATCCCCAATATTTGTTTACAATAAATTATTACAAATAATTATTGAATGAATTACATAAATAGATAAGAAAAATAAGAATCTATACTATAGGGAGCCTACCAATAGGCCCAAATTTCCAGAGTTCCAATGCCATGTGGTGTTCACAGCCTTTCACATAATCCGGGTGTGTTAGAGTTCCCTAAGGACCTCAAGGGATCCCGAGCGGTGCTCACACCCAGATTTCATAACCATGGTTGAGTAACTGTAGTGTGGAAGATCCATCTCTAATGTATCAGAGTTCCGAGGGACCTCGTAGGGATCCCAAAGCAGTCACACATTAGAGGGGCAAAACTTAGATGTCTAAGAATAAAGTGAGAGTGCTTGACATAGTTTGAAACGATTTGAGTAGGAAAATAGTTTAGACAAGAAAGACTGGTTCCAAATGAGTTTTTCAAAACAGTAAATGACTTTATTCAACAAAAATAGTTTGAAAAGAGTAGGGCAATCAGAACAAACAACATTCCCATTTAAGGATCAAAACAACACACATAGAACAAAGACTGAGACAAGTTCAGCAACCACAAATAGGGTGATGAGGGATTGAGGACAAGTATAGAGCATATAGGGGTAAGCACATAGTAGGCAGAGATGCACATAAGTACTAAGTTAAGGAAGTTCTAAGGGAATTAAAAGGGGGTTAGAGTACAGTAGGTATTTCAGAATTACAAAGAACAAAGCAATCATAAAGTGCAACTTGCTTTAGCATAGAGAGTTCAGGCCAGTAATTAGAGAAGCCTAAGTAAAGCAGAATCAATGAAGTATACTAAAGAGAGGTATCAGTACATAAGCATGTTGAGTTCTGATGGGGGGGGGGGGGGGGGGGGATACATGACATGTAAAATGAATAACAATGCAGCCAGGTTAAGTACAAACTTCACAGTAAAACCACAAGTAAAAGCATATGAGAAACATGATGAATTGAAATACCAAAATAAATATGTTGTTTTTGAGACTTAGACTGAAATTAGGACATACCAGTATAGGAGATAACAAACACATAATGAAGAGTGTTAGTTAACCAGCCTTGGCTTGCAGCCGGCTGATAATATCAAGTAACCAAAAGGAGAGAAAAAGAGAGTATTTTTTGTATAAGAGTGTGTTTTGAACAGCGTGTGTTCGTCTCCTGTGCTAGTGAAAGACTAGGGTATTTATAGTTTTAAAACAGGCAGAAAAATAAGGTAAAAATAATAGTTCAGCAGTAATTATAGAAGTATATACTAATTAGAATCCAATTAGTATAAATACTTCCTTTAATTATGGAATCATATTCAAACGGTAATAGACAGTGATAACATAAGGAAAGAAACTCGTATAACGCTAATTGTAAATATACGGAAATAAAATAATCATAGTATAGTATAGAGCATGTAAGTAAGGCCAAGTTCAGAATCCTATTTAAGGAAAATATATACGAATTAGTTTGACAGCAAAATCAACCAGAGAAATAAGGCAAGAGAAAATTTAAATCATGGAAATCAGTAAGGAGATCCTCGAGTGAGGTTCTAATTACAGGAAATCAGCATCCTAATTAAGAAAAATGCTCGAGAATCAGTAGAGAATATCATGCAAGGTCAATGAAGAACCAATCACAGGGATTCAAAGACTCACAAATAGAAAAAAAATACTAAATTAGGGGAAATCAGCACAAGCTTATGAGAACAAACAGAATAAACTCATAATAGGCAAAAATCAAAAACCCTGACAAGCAAACATAGGGTAACATCACATAAATCATGGGTTCAGATGGAGCATGGCCTAAAATAACAGAATGAATGTGATACAGGCAGGAGAAGTGAAGATTCAGAGACATTGATGAACAAAAAAAAATAGAATAGAACCACACAATAAGCAGGAATAATAGCAGCCAGAAACCCTAACAAGCAAACATAGGGTAAAATTCATGGAATCACAGAGTATTCATGAGAACACAGTAAACATAATAGAACATGTAAACATATTATCGAAAACAAACTTAGAACCACGGATTAAAACCAAGAACTTTGGGGTTTTTTAACAAAAAATGAATCAACAAAAGGGGAAAAGCTCAAATAAACGCTTAGACATAATAAAATCACGGGATAACACAAAAAATGAGAAAGAAGAACTGTTTTGAAACGGGGTTTAAGAACCCTAGTTTTGTAGATGAAGAGTAATTTTAGGAAAATCGGAAAAAACCTTTGAAAACGACCAAATAGCTCATAATATGCCAAGATCTATCACAAATCTAAGAATAATCAGAGACTAGTAGTTAGGGTTTCATAGAGACAACCCAAAGAGAAGGAAAATTGTCTCAAAATCACAGGTCTTAACCAGAAGTGGTAAGATCTTACCTGGACGACCTAGAATGGCCGGAAAATGACACGAGGAAACCTGGGAGGTGAGTGGACTGCCAGCTGGTTCTCTTGAGGACCTCAAAGGAAGCATCAACCCAGTGTAGGAGGAGAGCCATGGGTTGGGGGTGGTGGTGAGACCACCATGGTTAGCGGCAAAGCAACGACCGGTGAGGGGAGCTAGGTTTAGAAGGGAGCATCCTGAGAGAGATGAGGGAGATATAACGGTGGAATGAAGGAGAGAATGGGGGAAGGGGGGGGGGGGGGAGTCTTAGTGTTTAATTATAGTAATAGGCGATGTGGACCGTTGATCGAAATTAATCAACGGTCCAGATTAAACAAGGGGTTGGGCTGGGTGGTTAAGGCATTGGGCCTGGGTGTTTGGGTTGCTTTAATTGGGTTAGGGGTCAGATTAATTTAGGCTAGAATAAAATAAAAGGAGCTAGTTGTTAGATACCCAATTAAATTAACTAAAATAATTTATAAAATAGCTGAATAATTGTAAAAATAAAATTCATGCTTAGGAAATAATTTAACATGATTACTTAGTATTTTAAAAAAATACAAATGGTTAATTACTGGATAAAAATAGTACAAATTATATGATTGGGCTATAATTGCAAGGTTACTGCAATTATAGTCAAAAGGTACCAATTTGCCTAATTGTTAAATAATTTGGCCTTAGTAGGACAAAAAATAATAAATTAACTCAAGAAATACTTTGAAATCATTTGTATTGCCATTTTGCAATTATTTATTGGAAATAAAATGCCGGATAAATGAATTAATAAAAATATAGAAAAATTATGGAAAAATACTAATTGCTATTAACGGCTATATATGCAATTTAAAAACATCTTGAGGAAACAATTGGGTATCAACCCCTGCCCCTCTTTACCCAGAAAGGATGAAAGAGTTTGTGGGGTAAAGATATGATGGCCAATTTTGATCGAGCGAAACGGTTTGGGAGATTTAGGCCGCACCCTGGCTTCTGAGCTACCTACATATCCCTAGTTTTACAGGAATCAGGCTGTATATAGTTCCGGATCCATTGGCGAAGTATACTGATGGGATTATCACAAGAACGGACGCAACATCTAGGGCTAGATGAGTGAATTGTTTACAGGAATGATTAGGTTTGATGTGATTGGGAGAACTGGAGCGGGATCACTCCTGCTAGGATAGTCGTCGCTTACCGGGTTACCTGCAAACAAAAAAATACAAGCGTAGATGGTGCATAAATTTAAATATGATGCAAGTTCCCGTCGGACTATGATTGTTGTGCTTGGACGGTTAAGGATGGCGTCCTTAGACCATGACGTTATGGGCCATGAATTGTTTGATGAAGGATTCGCAGGCCATGAAATGATGTTCTCGGGCCATGAAGATGGTGCCTCCGAACGATGATGCCTTTGAATAATGATATGCAAAATTGAGAGAGATCCTCAGGCCATGACATGATGTTCTCGGGCTATGAAGATGGTTCCTCCAAACGATGACACCTTTGGACAAGTTGGCAATATTTCAGCCCATGAGATGAAATATCATAATGCTGACAAGACAGAGCTTAGTCTTGGGATTTGGAGGGCAGAGCTTAGCCCGAAAGAAAAGCGAAGTAAATAATGCTCGAGAGACAACACTTAGTCTTGATGAAAAAGTAAATAGGAGGCAGAGCTTAGTCTCATGCAGGATAGGAAGGCAGAGCTTAGCCTTATGCAGAGAAAAGGCAGAAAGTTAGCCTTATGCAAATGGAGGTAGAGCTTAACCTCATGCAGAATGGAGACTAAGCTTAGTCTCATGCAAATGGAAGGCAGAAAGTTAGCCTTATGCAAAGGAAGGCAGAAGATTAGCCTTATGCAAGTGGAGGTAGAGCTTAACCTCATGCGGAGTGGAGACAAAGCTTAGTCTCATACAAATGGAAGGCAGAAAGTTAGCCTTATGCAAAGGAAGGCAGAAGATTAGCCTTATGCAAGTGGAGGTAGAGCTTAACCTCATGCGGAGTGGAGACAAAGCTTAGTCTCATACAAATGGAAGGCAGAAAGTTAGCCTTATGCAAAGGAAGGCAGAAGATTAGCCTTATGCAAGTGGAGGTAGAGCTTAACCTCATGCGAAATGGAGACAGAGCTTAGTCTCATGCAAATGGAAGGCAGAAGATTAGCCTTATGCAGAGGAAGGCAGGAAGTTAGCATTATGCAAGTGGATTAAATGACGGTAGAAATTCTTAGCTGGTAGTAGATCATGGTATTGCGATTGTTATGAGCCTTGGGACTGCAGAGCACGTTATCCTTTGTGCTGATAGCAAATGTCGGCAAGTGCGATGGTTTTCGTGTCTTTGAACAGGTTCGTTCTTTGTGCGGACAGTGAACTTTAGCATTTGCAACTGTGTTGAAATTTGCCACTCCTCTGCGTGTTTGTTCTGTGTTCCTGCATCCAAAGAAAAATCGTGAGTTCAGTAAATGGGAAAGTTTGGTTCATATCCCCACTGGCTCTGCTTGACTTGCTCAGCTTGGTCTGATGATCCGGTTTGCATCATCGGGGTAGCGTTGCTAAACAGAGCTATTTTTAGAAGTAAGTATGNCGCTTGACTTGATTCCCGTTTAAGAGGGGATACGTAGGCATCCCTATGGGTTCGGTCAAAATTCAATAAAAATTTCATTTTCTCCCGCAATTGGAAACTGGGGCAGAATTTTGAAGAGGACCCTCAAAATTCCGAAGAAAATTCAGCCTATCGCAGCGTGCGCAACAGCCAGAGTCTCCAATCCATCAAATTGGGGAAGAAATTTTAGGAGGACCCTCAAAATTCCGTAGCATGAGAGGTTGCAATGTCTTGAACCGTGTCATAGTCGTTCGTTCATCTAAATTATTTAAATATACATACATATATATATATATATATATATATATGTATGTATATTTAAATAATTTAGATGAACGAACGACTATGACACGGTTCAAGACATTGCAACCTCTCATGCTACGGAATTTTGAGGGTCCTCCTAAAATTTCTTCCCCAATTTGATGGATTGGAGACTCTGGCTGTTGCGCACGCTGCGATAGGCTGAATTTTCTTCGGAATTTTGAGGGTCCTCTTCAAAATTCTGCCCCAGTTTCCAATTGCGGGAGAAAATGAAATTTTTATTGAATTTTGACCGAACCCATAGGGATGCCTACGTATCCCCTCTTAAACGGGAATCAAGTCAAGCGTAATTCATTTTACATCATTTGAGAAAAGCATAAAGCATTACACGTAGTAGCGTTCGACTGCATCTGAATTGATTGGCTTCGGCCAGACTTCTCCGTCTATTTCTGCAAGTATATGTGCTCCTCCTGTCAATACTCGATGAACCATATACGGACCTTGCCAGTTGGGAGAGAATTTCTTTTTGTCTTCATCTTGATGGGGAAAGATCTTCTTTAAAACCAGCTGCCCCGGTGTGAACTGTCTCGACTTGACTCTTTTGTTGAAGGCTCTGGACATTTTATTCTGATAAAGTTGACCATGACATAATGCATTCATTCTTTTCCCGTCTATGAGGGCTATTTGCTCATAACATCTCCTTACCCACTCTACATCGCTGAACTCAACTTCTTGTATGATTCTCAGGGAGGGAATCTCCACTTCGGCAGGAATGACAGCTTCCGTACCATAAACCACTAGTTGATGTACGGACTGTGGTGCGGTATACTAGTAAAGCAAATGATAACTTCTCATGCCACTGCTTGTGCTTTTTTATCATCTTCCTCAGAATCTTCTTGATGTACGTGTTGGCGACTTCTACTGCTCCATTCATCTAAGGTTTGTAGGCTGTGGAACTCTTGTGTTTGATCTTGAAAGTCTCGCACATAGCTTTCATCAGGTCACTGTTAAGATTAGAGCCATTGTTGGTGATGATTGATTCCGGAACTTCGAACAGACAAACAATACGGTCGCGGACAAAGTCTGCCACGACCTTCTTAGTCACTGCTTTGTAGGATGTTGCTTCGACCCATTTAGTGAAATAATCAATTGCTACCAAGATGAACCTGTGTCCGTTGGAGGCGGTAGGCTCGATTGGTCAAATGACGTCCATTACCCAGGCGGCGAACGGCCAAGGAGAGCTTGTTGCATTGAGCTCATTTAGGGGTACCTTTATCATTTCTGCATGTACCTGACAGCGGTAGCATTTTCAGACTTACTGGACGCAGTCCGTTTCCATGGTCATCCAGAAATAACCGGCCCTGATTATCTTCTTAGCCAAGACAAAACCATTCATATGTGGGTCGTAGGTCCCAACATGTATCTCTTCCCGTAGTTTCGAAGCTTCCTTTACGTCGACACATCTCAGTAATCCCAAATCAGGAGTTCTCCGGTACAGGATTCCTCCATTATGAAAGAAGTTATTGGATAATCTCCGAAGCATGCATTTCTGAGTGTGATTTTCAAGCTCCGGGTATTCTCCCTTTGACAAATACTCCTTGATATCGTGGAACCATGGTTTTCCGTCTGCCTCTTCTTCAACATGGGCGCAGTATGCCGGTTGGCTATGGATTTTTACTAGAATAAGGTCAATGAAGTTCTTATATAGATGTCGTTTCATAGATGATAGAGTGGCCAATGCATCGGTGAACTCGTTCTAAATTCTGGGAACCTAACAGAATTCTATCTTTGTAAACCTCTTTCTGAATTCCTGCACATGGTGCAGGTACGACAGTATCTTGAAATTCTTAATAGCCCCTTCCCCTTGTACTTGGTGTATTAGTAGATTTGAATCACCAATTACTAGCAACTCCTTGATATTCATATTAATGGACATATTGAGCCCTAGGATGCAGGCTTCAAATTCTGCCATATTGTTGGTGCAGGGAAATCTGAGTTTAGCAAATACCGTATAATGTTGACCAGTTTCCGATAGCAGGACAGCTCCGATGCCGACTCCTTTGAAATTCATTGCTCCATCGAAAAATATTCTCTAACCGTCATAGGATTCTGCAATATCTTCTTGATGTTTATACTTCAATACCACACAAGATGGGGGGTGATTTGTGTGGTGTCCAATTTTTCGAGTACTGTCTTACTAGAAGAACGTGGTTCTTCTTGGTGTTCCAACTTCTACTAGTGTGGAATAATAAATGCAGTAAAGTAAAAACACAGAGATTTTGTAACGACCCAACCAGTCGTTTTGCGTATTAGGCTCCCATTTCCTTAAATGAAACCTTCCATAGCGTCTATCGTGCTTTATGACTCGCGGGAGCGGTTGGTTCGGGATTTGGGAATGAATTGGATGGTTTAGGAACACTTGGTTCCTTAAGGCTGGCCTATTTGGCCAAGTTTGACTTCGGTCAACATTTTGAGAAAACAACCTCGGAATTGAGATCTGACAGCTCCAGTAACTCCGTTAAGTGATTTCGAAGTTGGGCGTATGTTCGGCTCGGGTTTCTGATGACCCGAGACCGTTTCGGTGCCCGAAATGGAAATCAGGATTTCCTTAAGTTTAGAATTTGGCCTGGAACGGGACTTCATGCTATCGAAGTCCGAATGGAATTTTGAGGCTGGAAATAGTTCCGTATAGTCATTTATGACCTGTCTGCAAAATTTGGGGTCATTTCGAGTAGTATAGACTCGTTCGGCGCAATGTAATGAATTCTAGAATTTCAAAGTTCTTAAGTTTGATTAATTTTGTTTTGGGATTGAATTTTGAGTTCCGTTGTTGTTTTTCACGTTCTGGAAGTTCGAGCGAGTCCGTATCACGAATACAGACTTGTCGGTGCTTTTGGACAGGGTCCTAGGGGGCTCGAGGGTGTTTTAGACCCCTGGGAGCTATGTTAGAAAAACCAAAATTTTCTGTATCTGGTTTCCTTCTTCGCGTTCGAAGGAGGGTGGCCGCATTCGCGAATAAGGAAATTGGCAGGGGCTACGGATGCTCAACGCGTTCGCGATGGGTTGGGCCCCCTGGCCTTCGCGTTCGCACCCCTCCATCCGCGTTCGCGAAGGTCTAGCCCAACTAGCCTCCGCGTTCGCGGGCCCTCCGTCGCGTTCGCATAGGGTCCAGCCAATTGGGCTGGCCCAACTGCCGTTGTCTTTGCATTCGTGTAGAAGGCATGTTGACCTGACCAATTTAAAGCGTCGCGAACACATGCCCAGGGTGCGTTCGCATAAGGTAAATCCCTGGGCAGTGTATTTTTATAGCGGGTTTGGTTTATTTTCCTCCATTCCCATCTTCTTCCTTGAGTTAATTGAGAGCTTCCAAGAGGACCCTTCAACCTAGTACTTGAGGTAAGTAAATTTCTTATTAACACCGAGTTTAAACATCAATTTCTAGTTAAATCCTCTATTAATTTATCAAAATCATGGGAAAAATTTGGTAGGAATTTCTAGGGCTTTGATAATTAGTGAGTTATCCTTTTTTAGCCATGAATTCCTAAATAAATTAGGTAATTACGATCCTTAGACTACGGGTAATTTAATCCTTCAAGAATTTTCAAAATCCGAAAGCGTGGGCCCGGGGTCGAAATTTCAAAAATCACCAAGAATATTAAAATTTTAGGAATTCTTGATAATTCTCCTTCTTGAACCTTAAATCGATTTGATTATGCTATGTTTGGCTAGTTTTGAACAGTCAAGAGTAATTTCGGAGTTTCAGGCGCATCTTTTGATCCAGTCATTGGTCTGAGGAGTGCTTTTATCGAGGTGAGTCTCCTTTCCAAACTTGTAAGGGGGAAATGTCCCCGTAGGTTCCTTATTTGCTATGTGTACATGTTGAGGGGGCCGGGTACGTACCAAGTGACGAGAGTCCGTACGTGGCGACTTTATTGCTATGTCGGGTAGCCGTAGGACCCACGAGTATGCCATTTTGTGCCTTATATGAACCAGTGTGTGCAATATAAATTGTGTTTATTGTTGAAATGACATGGGAGAGGTAAGAATATGATGATGTAAATCCTAATTGGCTATCAGTGATATGATATTGACACAGTCCTGTTGAGTTCACGGTCGAGTCGGTACCCGTAGGTACCTATATGTAAATACTATTATTATCGAGTCAGCACACGAGTCACAGGTATGATACGCGATCGTGGGGAGCTATTACTATTATCGAGTCAGCACACGAGTCGCAGGTATATTGCACGATCGTGGGGATCTTATTATTATCGAGTCAGCACACGAGTCGCAGGTATGATTCGCGATCGTGGGGAGCTTATTACTATTATCGAGTCAGCACACGAGTTGCATGTATGATTAGCGATCATGGGAGCTTATGACCTACCCTATGACTCCGGCCGGCTGTTTTGTCTGTGTCGGTACATGTACACTTGAGTCAGGTTCACATATGTCAGTATTGGTCAGGTATTGTTGAATAAAGAGGAATTGGTACTTGGTGCTCTTACTTGTATTATGTGTTCATATACTTGCTGTTTAATGTTTCACATGCCTATTGCTTTGGCCTTATCTCGTTCTATATTATGTTGCTGGACCTTAGTGAGTATCTAGTCGACCTCTCGTCACTACTTCTTCGAGTTTAGAAGGGATACTCATTGGGTACATATTTATATATATGTACTCATGCTGCACTTTCTTTCCTTTCTGTACTTGACTGTACAGGTCCGGAGGCTGGTCCATCAGATTTTCAGGCCGGTGCTAGATATCGATAGCGTGGTCATACTTCACGGTGAGCTGCTTTCCTGGCGACTTCCTAGCAGCACCCTAGAGTTTCTTTTGTTATACTCTCTGTCTTGCTCATTCAGACTGAGACCCTGTATATGTTGTAGTCATTGTATATTCAGTAGTTGCACGTGGCACTAGTTCCTGGCACACACACGGTATATGTTTTTGGGGTTTTGGGATGTATGTCTATGTGTATGTTTTATTTCGGCCTTGTATCTTCTATGATTTTACCTTCACTCAAGACTAGTATCATGTTAGTTGTTATACACTGGTAACCATTGACTTGTTTGATCAAATGAGAAGGGTATCACTTAGTGAAAGTTGTATCGGCTTGCCTAACCCCGCTGTTGGGCGCCATCGCAACCTGAATTAGGATTCGGGTCGTGACAACATGGTATCAGAGCTCTAGGTTCACGTACTCTCACGAGTCACGGGCAAACCCAAAAGAGTCTTGCGGATCGGTATGGAGACGTCTGTACTTATCTTCAAGAGGCTATATGGCGTTAAGAAACTCCTTTTGTTCATATCCTATCGTGCAACCGATGATGTACTCAAACCTGTTCTTCTACTCTCTCACAGATGGTGAGGACGCGTGCTTCACATGTTCCTGATCCAGGAGAGGCTGCTACCCCTGCCGCTCGAGGCCCTGGGAGGGGCAGGGGTAGGGCTCCTGTTCGTAGTAGGGGGCGAGGGCATCCTAGAACTGTACCGGTTGTACCCATTGAGGATCCTTATGTTGAGGAGCAGGATGATCTGCCTCCAGTAGCTCCACCACCAGCTGATTTTATGACGGCGTCGGGCTTCCAGGAGGTCATGGGTCGTATGATGAGGTTCATGGATACTATGTCACAGGCGGATGTACTTCCATCAGATCCTGCTGCTTCACAGGCAGGAGGGGGAGTTCAGCCCCCTACCGCTCAAGCTACAGGACCAGCAACAACAGTACATCGTACTCCAGATATTCCACCAGTGATCACGGTTCAGCCTGGGGTGGCAACACCGGAGCCTAGGCCGGTTGCAGAGATTGACCAGCAGAAGTTGCTGGGTAGATGGACCCAGCTTCGCCCTCCGACCTTCGGGGGTGAGCGGGGAGAGGATGCACAACATTTTATCGAGAGGTGCAGGGAAAGACTGCACAACATGAGGATATTAGAGTCACATTGGGTAGATTTCACGACCTTCTAGCTTGAGGGCAGAGCTCGCCGCTGGTGGCAGTCTTATGTACTCAGTAGACCAGCAGGGTCTCCACCGGTTACTTGGGAGCAGTTTACTCAGTTATTCTTGGACCGATACATTCCACCGTCTGAGAGGGAGGAACTGCGGAGTCAGTTTGAGAGGTTAGAGCAGGGGCAGATGTCTGTGTCAGATTATGAGGCCAGGTTCTCAGAGTTGTCTCGCCATGCTCTCATGATATTGCCCACAGATGCTGAGAGGGTTCGACGGTTTGTGGCAGGCTTACATCCGGGTATCAGGACTTCCATGGCCAGAGAGGTGGAGATGGGTACCCCATATCAGCTTGTGGTCGAGATAGCTCGACGTATCAAGGGTTACCGTGCGAGGGGCAGGGAGCAGGGTCATCCAGGTCAGTAAGGTCAGCAGGACAAGAGGGCCAGGTTTGTAGGCGACTTCAGAGGGGCTCCAGCTAGGGCCAGGGGTCAGTACGGAGGTGTCTAGTTCAGCAGGCCTTCCTATTTAGCACCCCCAGTACCTTCTAGGGTTGTTCCAGTCAGGCCCCAGTTTAGCGCCATGCCAGAGTGCTCCTACCGTCCTCCAGCCATTCACAGTCCATCAAGTGGTTACTCCAGTTGTCAGAGATCCTCCGGTTCCTATTTCAGTGATGTGACAAATGATTCTCATTGCACTCTAGACATTCGGGACTCTTACTCTTCAGGCCAGCAGGATATGTCACATCTGAGATGTTACGAGTGTGGAGACTTAGGCCACACGAAGAGAGATTGCCCCCGATTTAGGGGCAAGGCCGTTCAGCAGAGTCACCAGCCTATGGGTCCCGCACTAGCTGTTCGACCACCTAGAGGTGGAGGTCAGATTGGCAGGGGCTGTCCTAGAGGGGGAGGCCAGTCAGGAGGGGGTCATTCAGCTCCCGCTCTTCCTAGGGGAGCTCAGTCATCAGGTGCTACAGCCAGGTTCTATGCTATTCCGGCCAGGGAGNGGTGGAGGTCAGATTGGCAGGGGCCGTCCTAGAGGGGGAGGCCAGTCAGGAGGGGGTCATTCAGCTCCCGCTCTTCCTAGGGGAGCTCAGTCATCAGGTGCTACAGCCAGGTTCTATGCTATTCCGGCCAGGGAGGATGCATTGGCCTCAGACGCTTTGATTACAGGTATTATTTCAGTCTGTGGTAGAGAGGCTTCAGTGCTATTTGATCCAGGGTCTACATATTCATATGTTTCAGCATTATTTGCCCATTCTCTGGATGTTATTTGCGAGTCTTTGGGTTCTCCCTTGTATGTATCCACTCCTGTGGGCGACTCTGTAGTGGTAGACCGGGTCTGCCGGTCTTGTGTGATTACCTTCTGTGGGCTTGAGACCAGAGCCGACATGTTATTGCTTGATATGGTTGATTTCGAGGTTATTTTGGGCATGGATTGGTTATCTCATTATCATGTTGTATTGGATTGCCATGCCAAGATAGTTACATTAGCCATGCCTGAATTTCTGAGGTTAGAATGGAGGGGTTCTTCAGTCAGTGCCATCAGCCGGGTAATTTACTTCATGAAAGCTCGGCATATGGTCGAGAAAGGGTGTCTGTCTTATCTTGCTTATGTGTGGGACACCACCGCCGAGTCTCCTACCATTGATTCAATGCCTGTCGTTCAGGAGTTTCTGGATGTGTTTCCTTCAGATCTTCCAGGCATGCCTCCAGATCGAGATATAGATTTCTGCATTGATCTGGCTCCAGATACTCAGCCTATTTCCATTCCTCCTTATCGTATGGCTCCTAAGGAGCTAAAGGAACTGAAGGAGCAGCTTGAGGAGTTGTTGGCCAAGGGATTTATTAGGCCAAGTGTGTCGCCGTGGGGTGCTCCAGTCCTATTTGTGAAGAAGAAGGATGGGTCTATGCGGATGTGTATTGACTACCGCCAGTTGAATAAAGTGACCATCAAGAACAAGTATCCTCTGCCGCGCATTGATGATTTGTTTGATCAGCTACAGGGCGCTCGTGTGTTCTCTAAGATTGATCTGAGGTCAAGTTATCACCAGTTGAAGATTCGGGCTTCTGATGTCCCGAAGACTGCATTTCGCACCAAATATGGCCACTATGAGTGCTTAGTGATGTCCTTTGGCTTGACTAATGCCCCAGCAGCATTTATGGACTTAATGAATTGGGTATTCAGGCCGTATATCGACTCCTTCGTTATTGTTTTCATTGATGATATATTGATCTACTCACGGAGCCTTGGTGAGCACGAGCAGCATTTGAGGGTTGTGCTTCAAACCTTGCGAGAATAGAAGCTATATGCTAAGTTCTCCAAGTGTGAGTTCTGGTTGGAGTCTGTGGCATTATTTGGGCATATGGTGTCCGGTGAGGGTATCAAGGTTGATCCGCAGAAGATTGAGGCAGTTCAAAGTTGGCCACGTCCTACTTCAGCTTCAGAGATCAGGAGTTTTCTAGGTTTAGCAGGTTACTACCGTCGGTTCGTTGAGGGATTCTCTTCTATGGTTGCTCCATTGACTAGATTGACTTAGAAGAATGCTCCGTTTCAGTGGGTTGACGATTGTGAGGCGAGCTTTCAAAAGCTCAAGTTAGCATTGACTTCAGCACCAGTGTTATCATTGCCTTATGAGTCTGGAGTATATACAGTGTATTGTGACGCTTCACGCGTCGGGTTGGGATGTGTGTTGATGCAGGATGATCGGGTTATTGCTTATGCTTCGCGACACCTGAAGGTTCATGAAAAGAATTACCATGTTCACGATTTGGAGTTGGCGGCGATTGTTCATGCTTTGAAGATATGGCGACATTATTTGTACGGTGTATCTTGTAAGGTCTATACCGACCACCGCAGCCTGCAGTACTTGCTTAAGCAGAAGGACCTTAATTTGAGGCAGTGGAGGTGGCTTGAGTTGTTGAAGGACTATGATCTCACTATTCTGTATCATCTGGGCAAGGCAAATGTAGTGCCGTATGCATTGAGCAGGCGGGCAGCTAGCATGGGTAGTTTGGCCTACATTTCAGCTGAGGAGAGGCCTTTAGCCTTGGACATTCAATCCTTGTCTAATCGATTAGTGAGATTGGACCTTTCCGAGCCTCGTCGAGTTTTGGCTCATATGGTTTCGCAGTATTCATTATTAGGAGAGATCAAGGCTCGACAGTTTGACGATCCACGCCTAGCAGAGCTTAGGGATACGGTGGTCCAGGGTAGGGCCAAGGAGATTACCTTAGGCGAGGATGGTGTTCTGCGACTCCAGGGTCAATTGTGTGTTCCTGATGTTGGCGGCCTGAGGGAGAGGATTCTAGCACCCAGGAGCGACGAAGATGTATCGTGATTTGAGGCAGCACTACTGGTGGAGGTGGATGAAGGACATTGTTCAACATGTAGCTAGGTGTCTTAATAGTCAGCAGGTTAAGTACAAGCATCAGCGGCCAGGAGGCTTGTTTCAACAGTTGCCCATTCCTCAGTGGAAGTGGAAGCGTATCACTATGGACTTCGTGGTTGGGTTTCCTCGGACCTTGCGGAAGGTTGACGCGGTTTGGGTTATTGTGGACAGATTGACCAAATCGACGCATTTCATTCCTGTGGCTACTACTTACACTACAGAGAGGTTGGCTCAGATTTATCTTCGTAAGATAGTCCGGTTGCATGGTGTGCCGGTGTCTATCATTTCAGATCGGGGTCCTCAGTTCACTTCGCACTTCTAAAGAGCTTTGCACAGCGAGATGGGTACTCAGATAGACCTCAATTCAGCTTTTCACCCTCAGACTGATGGCCAGTCAGAGCGTACAGTTCAGATTCTGGAGGATATGCTCAGGGCTTGCGTGATTGATTTCTAGGGTCAGTGGGACCAGTTCCTACCTTTGGCGGAGTTTGCATGCAATAATAGTTATCAGTCCAACATCGAGATGGCTCCATTTGAGGCTTTATATGGTCGGCGATGCCGTTCTCTGATTGGGTGGTTTGAGCTTGGTGAGGCCAAGTTATACAGTACAGATCTGGTCAAAGATGCCTTGGAAAAGGTGAAGATTATTCAGGAGAGGCTCCGTACAACAAAGTCTAGGCAGAAGAGCTACGCAGATCAGCGGGCACGTGATGTATCATTCATGGAGGGAGATAAGGTTATGTTGAAGGTTTCGCCAATGAAGGGCATTATGAGATTCGAGAAGAAGGGCAAGCTGAGCCCCAGGTTTATAGGTCCTTTCGAGGTGTTGAAGCGGGTTGGAGAGGTTGCTTATGAGCTTGCCTTGCCTCCAGCTTTATCAGAAGTTCACCTAGTTTTTCATGTTTCCATGATTCAGAGGTATCATGCCGACTTCTCGCATGTGGTTGATTACAACACTATTCAGTTAGATGAGAAGTTGGGCTACGAGGATGAGCCAGTGGCTATTGTTTATAGGCAGGACCGCCAGTTGAGGTCTAAGACAGTTGCTACGGTTAAGGTCCAGTGGAGGGGCCAACAAGTTAAGGAGGCGACATGGGAGTCCGAGCAGGACATGCGGGGCAGATATCCACAACTATTCAGCACTTCAGGTACGATTCTAGACCCATTTGAGGTTGAACGTTTGTTTAAGAAGGGGAGAATGTAACGACCTAACCGGTCGTTTTGCATATGAGGGTCCTGTTTCCTTAAATGAAACCTTCCATAGCGGCTATTCGTGCTTTATGACTCGCGGGAGCGGGTGGTTCGGGATTTGGGAATGAATTGGATGGTTTAGGAACACTTGGTTCCTTAAGGCTGGCCTATTTGTCCAAGTTTGACTTCGGTCAACATTTTCAGCAACCGACCTCGGAATTGAGTTCTGACAGCTCCAGTAGATCCGTACAGTGATTTCGGACTTGGGCGTATGTTCGGCTCGGGTTTCTGATGACCCGAGACCGTTTCGGCGCCCGAAATGGAAATCATGATTTTCTTAAGTTTAGAATTTAGCCTGGAACGGGATTTCAAGCTATCAAAGTCCGAATGGAATTTCGAGGCCGGCAATAGTTCCGTATAGTCATTTATGACATGTCTGCAAAGTAGTATAGACCCGTTCGGCGCAATGTAATGAATTTTAGAATTTCAAAGTTCTTAAGTTTGATTAATTTGGTTTTGGGATTGAATTTTGAGTTCCGTTGTTGTTTTTCACGTTCCGAAAGTTTGAGCGAGTCCGTATCACGAATACAAACTTGTCGGTGCTTTTGGACAGGGTCCCGGGGGGCTGGGGGTGTTTTAGACCCCTGGGAGCTAAGTTAGAAAAACCAGAATTTTTTGTATCTGGTTTCCGTCTTGGCATTCGCGGGAGGGTGGCCGCGTTCACCAAGAAGGAATTGGGCAGGGGCTACAGATGCTATACGCGTTCGCGTTCCCCATCCCGCGGTTGCGATGGGTTGGCCCCCCTAGCCTTCGCATTCACACCCTTCCATCCGCGTTCGCGAAGGTCTAGCACAACTAGCCTCCACGTTCGCGGGTCCTCCGTCGCGTTCGCATAGGGTCCAGCCAATTGGGCCGACCCAGCTATCGTTGTCTTTGCGTTCACGACCCCTCCCTCGTGATCGCGTGGAAGGCCTTGTGGACCTGATCAATTTAAAGCATCGCGAACGCATGCCCAGGGTGCGTTCGCATAAGGTAAATCCCTGGGCAGTGTATTTTTATAGCGGGTTTAGTTCATTTTCCTCCATTCCCACCTTCTTCCTTGAGTTAATTGAAAGCTTCCAAGAGGACCCTTCAACCTAGTACTTGAGGTAAGTAAATTTCTTATTAACACCGAGTTTAAAAATCAATTTCTAGTTAAATCCTCTATTAATTTATCAAAATCATGGGAAAATTTGGTAGGAATTTCTAGGGCTTTGATAATTAGTGAGTTATCCTTTTTTAGCCATGAATTCCTAAATAAATTAGGTAATTATGATCCTTAGACTACGGGTAATTTAATCCTTCAAGAATTTTCAAAATCCGAAAGCGTGGGCCCGGGGTCGAAATTTCAAAAATCGCCAAGAATGTTAAAATTTTAGGAATTCTTGATAATTCTCCTTCTTGAACCTTAAATTGATTTGATTATGCTATGTTTGGCTAGTTGTGAACAGTCAAGAGTAATTTCGGAGTTTCAGGCGCATCTTTTGATCCGGTCATTGGTATGAGGAGTGCTTTTATCGAGGTGAGTCTCCTTTCCAAACTTGTAAGGGGGAAATGTCCCCGTAGGTTCCTTATTTGCTATGTGTACATGTTGAGGGGGCCGGGTACGTACCAAGTGACGAGAGTCCGTACGTGGAGACTATATTGCTATGTCGGGTAGCCGTAGGACCCACGAGTATGCCATTTCGTGCCTTATTTGAACCATTGTGTGCAATATAAATTGTGTTTATTGTTGAAATGACATGGGAGAGGTAAGAATATGATGATGTAAATCCTAATTAGCTATCAGTGATATGATATTGACACAGTATTGTTGAGTTCACGATCGAGTCGGTACCCGTAGATACCTGTATGTAAAAACTATTATTATCGAGTCAGCACACGAGTTGCAGGTATGATTCGCGATCGTGGGGAGCTTATTACTATTATCGAGTCAGCACATGAGTCGCAGGTATGATGCACGATCATGGGGAGCTTATTATTATCGAGTCAACACACGAGTCGCAGGTATGATTCGCGATCGTGGGGAGCTTATTTTTTTTCCTATTATCGAGTCAGCACACGGGTCACATGTATGATTCGCGATCGTAGGAAGCTTATGACCTCAGTCCTTATGACCTACCCTATGACTCTGGCCGGTTGTCTTGTCCTTGTTGGTACATGTACACTTGAGTCAGGTTCACATATGTCAGTATTGGTCAGGTATTGTTGAATAAAGAGGAATTGGTACTTTGTGCTCTTACTTGTATTACATTATGTGTTCATATACTTGCTGTTTAATCTTTTGCATGCCTATTGCTTTGGACTTATCTCGTTCTATATTATGTTGCTGGACCTTAGTGAGTATCTAGTCGACCTCTCGTCACTACTTCTTCGAGTTTAGACGAGATACTCATTGGGTACATATTTATATATATGTATCATTAATTTCATGTTACTGTCTCTTAGAAGCACTCAGATGTTACAAGTTGTATCTTCTCCACCTCTCTTTACATTATTGTTCATATTTATATTGACCATCCTTACATACTTAGTACACTATTCGTACTGACGTCCTTTTTATTTGTGGACGCTGCATGTCGTGCTGCAGGTATTGATAGACAGGTAGACGCAGTTCCCCCACCACAGTAGGCTTTCTAGTTCAGCGGTTATAAGTGAGATCCCTTCTCCGGACTTGCCGTGGTCTTGGTATGTATTTTTGTTATAGATATTATGGGTATGTCGGGGACTTGTTTCAACTATGTTGCATTACTTATGCACATTTAGAGGCTCATAGACAGGTGTCGGCTTATGTATAGTATGGTATGCCTTGTCAGATGATTTTTTTTGTATAGTCTTTCATGGAAGCGTGGTAGCTACTAACTTATATGTAGTTTCTTGGAAGTCTTGTTATCCCATGTTATGCATGTTCATTCCATTATCTTTCATTCTTTGGCGTTCATATTCCATATCTACCACTTATATTGATCTCGTTGGCCCTTAAAGATAATAAGAGGATTAGATAGAATGTACGTTGGTGCTCGGCAGGTATGGCCCGGGTACCAGTCATGATCCTCCAGTTTGGGTCGTGACAAAATTACTACATTTAGGGTACCAAAGGCACAAATTAGTGGTGCCTTTCAGATATCTCAAAATTATATTCACTGCAGTTAGGTGGGACTCCTTTGGATTTGCCTGAAACCTAGCACACAGTCCTACACTGAACACAATATTAGGTCTACTGGCAGTGAGATATAATAGGGACCCAATCATCCCTCTGTATAGCTTCTGATCAACGGATGAACCAGGTTCATCCACATCTAATTTTGTAGTTGTGGCTATAGGGGTGTCTATTTCCTTTGAGTCCTACATTTTAAACTTCTTGAGCAGTTCTTTCACATGCTTTTGGTTATGGATCATTGTTCCATTGGGGTTTTGCTTGATTTGCAAGAAAAGAAGAAGTTTAGCTCACCCATAATAATCATTCGAACTCGCTCCCCATAAGTGTAGCAAATTCCTTACTCAGTTTTTCAGAAGTTGGCCCAAATATAATATCATCCACATATATTTGCACAACCAGGAGTTCTTTACCCTTTTCCTTTAAGAACAATGTGCTGTCAATTTTGCCTTGTTTGTACCCATGTTCTAGCAGGAATTTTGATAGCCGCTCATACCATGCTCTAGGTGCTTGTTTGAGACCATAGATAGCCTTGTCAAGTTTGTATACGTGGTCAGGTGACTTCTTGATTTCAAAACCTAGAGGCTGTTTGACAAATATATCTTCCTTCAGATAGCCATGGAGAAAGGCACTCTTAACATCCATCTGATGGAGAGTGAATTCCATATGTGCAGCAAATCATATAAGAAGTCTGATTGCCTCCAGTCTTCCCACAGTGGCAAAGGTCTCATCATAGTCAATTCCATCTTCTTGACTATACCCTTGAACAACCAGTCTGGCCTTGTTTCTTGTAACAGTTCCATTCTCATCGAGCTTGTTCCTGAAGACCCACTTTGTACCAATCACTGATATATCTAGTGGCCTGGTTACCAAGTTCCATACTTGACTTCTTTCAAACTGATTCAACTCTTCTTGCATGGCATTTACCCAATCAGCATCTTGTACGGCTTCACCAATGTTCTTTGGTTCGATTAAGGATAGAAAGGCATCAAGCGCACAAAGATGTTTCAAGGAGGCTCTTGTTTTGATCCCGGATGACAAATCTATTATGATGTTCTCAAGAGGGTGAGAACTTTGATATCTGTGTTGTTTGAGCACCAATTGTTCACTTCTGGATGATTCTATGGTGTCTTGTTGTTGTGGAACAGGATCAGGGCCAAGGTTCACATGTTGAGTTCCCCTTGTCATGTTGCTTGGGGTAGTTGGACCTGGTTCATCACTTGTTCCTACTTAAATGTGTTCACTGCTTCTCACTAGTCCAAGCTCCTCATCTTCTGGTTCCTGTCTCTCAGAAAGAGTGTTAGTTTCATCAAAGACAACATGCACACTCTGTTCTACACACATAGTTCTTTTATTGTACACTTTATAGGCTTTGCTATGTGATGAATATCCCAATAATACTCCCTCATCACTTCTGGGATCAAATTTACCTAGGGAATCTTAGCCATTATTGTGCACAAATCATTTGCATCCGAAAGCCCTAAGATGGGATATGTTGGGCTTTCTCCCTTTAAGTAATTCATAAAGAGTCTTCTCTACCAATGGCCTGGTCATGCATATATTGATTATATATCAAGCAGTGTTTATTGCTTCTGCCCAAAAGCTGTGTGGTAGTTTTCTAGAAAGAAGCATGGTTCTTGCCATGTCTTCAAGAGCTCTATTCTTTCTTTCCACAACCCTATTTTGCTGTGGGGTTCTAGGGGTAGAAAAGTTGTGATTGATACCATGTTCATCACAGATCTCAGCAAACTTTGCATTCTCAAATTCAGTACCATGGTCAGATCTTATTGATGGTAGTTGATATCCTAACTGATTTTGAGTTTTCTTAACAAATGAGGTGAACATATCAAATGCTTCATCATTAGATGTCAGAAATAAGGTCCAAGTGAACCTTGAATAATCATAAACTAGCACCATCACATATTTCTTACCACCTCTGCTCAGAATTCTCATTGGACCACACAGATCCAGATGAACCAGTTCCAACATCCTGGTGGTACAGATCATTTTCTTACTTTTGAATGAGGATCTTACCTGCTTCCCCCTTGCACATGCCTCACAAACTTTGTCTTCCTCGAACTTAAAGTTAGGGAGTCCCACCACTAAGTCCATAGAGACTAATTTGTTAAGCTGATTTAGAATTGCATGACCAAGTCGTTTGTGCCAAAGGAGGGGATCACTGTCCAAAATACTCAAGCAAGTTAGTTCATTTTCAGACAGTGTGGACAAGTCTATGACATAGATATTATTCATTCTCTTTATCTGCAAAACAATCTTGTTAGTAAGCAAGTTAATCACAAAATATTTTGTAGAAGTGAAAGCAACCACNNATTTCACCTTTCTTTCCATTTCCAAAGGAGACATTTCCTCCTTTGAGGTTTTCAAGTGAAAGGAACTGTTCCTTGTTCCCCGTCATATGCTTTGAGCAACCACTATCCAAAAACCAAATTTGGCTGCTTCCTCTCACTTGTACCTACAAAAGGAAATCAGGGGTTAGTTTTAAGAACTCGAACTAGTTTGGGTACTTTTTTATAAGAGAATGGATGAATTGAATTTTTTCTGGCCCAATTTGGTAGCAAAGTTTTCTTTTTCGACTGTCATGCTCTCTTATAGTACACTCAATTTTGTAGTGGCCAGTCTTACCACAGTGGGTGCAGATTTTATTTTCAGGAAGAGTGAGATAATTGCTTTTGGGATCCCACTTGGGCAATTGACTCCCAAAGCCAAGCCCTCTCCGGTTGCTACTGTGATTCTCTTGAAGCCATGTCAAGGCATCAGAGGATTTATTCCATTTACAAGTTCGATCTAATTCATGTTTGACTTTGCCAAGTTCTTCTTTAAGTGTTCTTATCTGTTCATCCTTGGCATACATCTTATCTTTTAGTTTTCCCATATTTTCTTCTAACATGATATGAGAATGATCAACAACCTTTTTACTGGATCCTAGCTTCAGCATTAAGTTTTCAGATTTTAGCTCTAGAATCTCAGTTTCAAGTGGATGAACCTGGTTCAACAAGACAGTGTTTTTCTTTTCAGATTCACTTACTCTGATTTCCAGGTTCATGCATTTTGCTTTTAGCATTGCACATTCTTTAGAAAGTTGATCCTTCTATTTGGTTGTTTCTTCAGAATCATGCATGAAATCAAGTAGCAACTCGGAGAGTTTTGCTTTAGATAGGAACTTTATTTTGTTTTTAAGATGGGAGATACTTACCTCTGGTTCTTCATGTGATTCCTCGTCAGATTCTCCAATTGCCATGAGCGCCTGATCTTCAGTCTCTCCATCTTCTGATTCTTCATCTGAACTTTCCCCCCAAGCAGCAACCATAGCTTTTGTTGTGGTTTTTTTGGGTTGGACCAGCTCCTTCTTTCTGTTCCTTCTTTCATATCTCTCCTTTTTCCATTCCAATTCCTACTAGGGACAGTTCTTGATAAGGTGGTCAGTTTTTCCACACTTGTAGCATCCCTCGTTGGTTGGCCTTTGTGGAGCTTTAGCTTTGTTGTAATTTCCTCCTCTACAGATGCCTTTCTTCCTCATGAGAAAGTTTCTGAATTCTTTGGTAATCATGGCCATCTCATCTTCCTCAAGATCTGCTCCCTCAATGATCCTCAGTGCTAGACTTCTCTCCTTTTTGGACCATCCATCTTCATTGTTTTCCTTCTGAGTTCATAGGTAGTAAGATTTCCAATTAGCTCGTCCAATCTGAGGGTTGCCATATTTTTGGATTCCTGGATAACAGTGATCTTGCTTTCCTAGGAAATTGGCAAAACCCTTGTCAGGATTTTTTTACCCTATCTTCTTCAAGAATTACTCTACCAAGAGACTTAAGTTCATTTGTCAAGGTTGTGAACCTTGCGTACATCTCTTGGATTGTCTCACCTTCTTTCATAGTAATGTTTTCATACTAAGAGTATAGTAGAGTACCTATTGATATTTTTACCTGAGGTGTTCCTTCATGGGCTACTTGCAAGGTATCCCAGATCTCTTTGGCAGTGGTGCAACTTTGGATTCTGCTATACTCATCTGGACCTAGTCCACACACTAGCCACTTTTTGGCCTTTGCATTCTTCTCCCATTTCTTCAGATCCTCAGCAGTGCAGTCAGCTCTAGTCTTTGGTACATCTACACCTTCAGCAGTCTTCTTCATGGTAGCTAGAGGACCATCAGTGACTATGTCCCAGAATTCATAGTCTTCTCCGATCAAGTGGTCTTTCATCCTGTTCTTCCACCAAGAGTAATACTGGCCATTGAAGAGTGTTGGACTTGCACTTGATTGACCCTCCTAATTTCCAGGTGGTGCACTCATTTTGATCTTTTCCAAGGTGTTAGCCTTTTCAAGGATAACCTGCTCTAATACCAATTGATGTTTTATACTTCAATACCACACAAGAGGGAGAGGGGGGGTCGATTTGTGTGGTGTCCAATTTTTCGAGTACCGTCTTGCTAAAAGAACCTGGTTCTTCTTGGTGTTCCAACTTCTACTGGTGCGGAAAAATAAATGCAGTAGAGTAAAAACACAGAGATTTTTACGTGGAAAACACCTGGCTCAAAAGGTGAAAAAACCACGACCAACTCCTTAGTAGGATTTTCCCAAACTCTTCACTACAACTCTAAGCCAAACAGTATTTACAAAATAAACTCTTTTGTAAACTTAGGACTAACTCTAATCCCTTTGTAGCAACCTAGCCTCTACCTAATTGCGACATGCTTCAAGTTAACTCTAACTTGAACAGTGTGTACCTATTACAATTGCTTCTAAGAAAGCTGAAAAGATACAATATTAAATCACCTACTACAACCAACTAGACTCAATAAACAGACAGGTGGAACTGGTTCTTCTAGCTGGTCAATAGCCTTTGTGTCGCACAAGGATTCTACTTGCAAAATATCTCCGGGAATTTTGCTTTCAATTCTTGTTTCACTTCTTCCTTTGTGCGATCCCTCTTCAGCAGGAATGCTTCAACACTTTATAGATTCAGTCGTTGAGATATGTTGTTCAATTCTAATGCAACTCTTCCTTGGTGGCAGAGTTTGTATTAAACTCAATTTCTTTCCTTTGTTACTATCCTTGCTGAATTCAAACTCTAACCTCTTATCAATTTGCAACCTTTTCACTTTAGGAGACAACCTCTTAGTTCCCAGATAATTCACATAACTTGTTATCTCCTACACATGGACTCTTCGCGTGCCAATGAGTCTGTTTCACTATGATAGCCTGATGGACCTGGTTCAACTTGGTACACATTTGTCAATCTTCAAAACCATGCAGTGACTTGGGTCAACACTTCTCCTATGAATGACACTTCTTCATCGGGAAAATACATTTTCAAGGGTTCGTATTCCCCATCCACAGGGTTTTCAAGAAGATGGTCTGCTAACGCCTGTCCTTTGACTTCTTTCTGAGTCACATAGACAATGTCGAACTCACTTAACAGGAATTGCCACTTGGCCAGCTTGCCAATGGGCACGGGCTATTGAAAGATGTACTTCAAGGGATCCATCCTCGATATGAGATATGTTGTGTAGGCACAGAAGTAATGCCTCAGCTTTTGTGCTACCCAGATTAGAGCACAGCAGGTACGTTCCAACACAGAATACAGTGCCTTGTATGGAGTGAATTTCTTACTCAGATAATAAATAGCCTGCTCTTTTCTTCCCATCTCATCGTGCTGCCCCAGAACGTAGCCGAAAGCTTCATCTAATACCGCGAGGTAGAGTATCAAGGTCCTACCTAGCTCTTGTGGTACCAAATCTAGCAATGTTGACAAGTACTCCTTAATTCTGTCGAATGCCCTTTGACAATCCTCGGTCCATTTGGCCGCAACATCTTTCTTTAGCATCTTGAAGATTGGTTCACATATGATCGTGGATTGAGCTATGAACCGGATGATGTAATTAAGGCGGCCTAGTAAATGCATCACATATTTATTGTTCCTCGACAGTGGTAAATCTTGGATGGCCTTGACCTTTGACGGATCCAATTCTATCCCTCGACGGCTGACGATGAACCCGAGCAATTTCCCTGCAGGAACCCCGAATGCACATTTTGCGGGGTTTAGTTTTAGATTGTATTTCCGCAACCTATTAAAGAAATTCCTCAGATCTGTTATGTGCTCGGTGGATTTCTTGGACTTGATGATGACGTCATCCACATACACCTCGATCTCTTTATGTATCATATCGTGGAAGATAGTGGTCATAGCCCTCATATAGGTGCCCCCAGCATTCTTCAGGCCGAATGGCATCATCTTGTAGCAATACACTCCCCACGGCGTAATGAAAGCCGTTTTCTCAGCGTCTCCCTCGTCCATCCATATCTGGTGGTAACCAGTGTAACAATCTACGAACGACTAAAGTTCATGTTTGGCACAATTCTCAATCAGGATGTGTATGTTTGGTAATGGGAAATCATCCTTCGGACTGACTCGGTTGAGATCCCGGTAGTCGACACACCCTGACCTTTCCATCCTTCTTAGGCACTGGCACGATGTTGGCTAAACATGTTGGATACTCAACTACCCTGAGAACCTTGGCGTTGATCTGATTGGTAACTTCCTCCTTGATTTTCAAACTCATATCAGGCTTGAATTTTCTGAGCTTTTGCTTCACCGGCGGGCACATTGGATTGGTCGGCAATTTGTGAGCCACAATGGATGTACTCAGACCAGTCATGTAATCGTACGACCATGCAAATATATCTTCATACTCTTTCAAAAACTATGTATATTCCTCTTTCTCTGATGGTGACAAATGAATGCTGATGCGAGTTTCTTTGACAATTTCTGAATCTCCCAGGTTGACGACCTCAGTCTCGTCCAGGTTGGACTTAGGTCTGTTCTCAAAATTTCTCAACTTCTCTGATAATTTAGTCAGGTATGCTATCACCCTCTTCTTTTGAATCACTGTCCTTTTGTTGGGTTGTCGTGTTGCATGTTACAGTCATTGGTTCATCAAGACAAGTAATAGTAATGCTGTATAGATAAGTTAATGAGAGAAAAAAATGATAATAATAAATATTGATTCATAAAAACATAAAAGTGCTTTTTGATAATTGAACAAATTTTTTACAACATTGAAGATCTTATTGTGGGAATAAAGATGCGAAAAGGAAATCATTTAGCAAATGAAAAATTCTTGTTCAGCCTTGCTACTCCGGGACTCATCAGGCCCTGGCTGTTCTGATAGTCCAATTTTCAAGGGATGATCCTTTGCTCACGGCTTGGATGGAAGGGCCTTCCTCCTCCTCCTCCTCCTCCTCCTCCTCCTCCTCAACAATGACGCAACAGTCCATGTCATCATCATCCAGGAATAAATTCTTCAGGGTTTCCATCGCTTCTTCTTCCTCTAACCCCCATATAATATTGGCCTGCTGAAAGGTATGCTCCAAATGCGGTATCGGCTGTTCCAATGGGTAATAAGGACCACGCCAAGGTGGCAACCAGTTCTTGAACTCTTCCCAGGTGTATTTGTATCCCAACCCAAAAGTGGTGCTATGGCGCTTCAGCTGTATTGGCTTGGAAATCCCCTGAAGATTCTTACTGAGTCCTTTGCCAGGATCGTACCCACTCCAATTCAATATGCTTGCGATCTTACTGTCCCACCACATGTCTTTGTCTATAGCATTGGCTCGTTCAATATGGTGGTAAGTTTCTCCACCCAGCCTTATTCTACCTTCAACCACCGAGATGGTTTGGCGACTATAGATAGGATTGCTTCCTTCCCCATGGATGATCACTTCCTGGTGGTGTTGATACCCAATTTTTCCTCAAATTATTTTAAATTTGCATATATACCTTCCAAAATCACTTTTTATAATAATTGGTATTTTTCCATAATTTTATTAATTTCTTTTCTAATTTATTCAGTACTTTATATTCAATAATTATTCATAAATTATATTATAAATAATTTCAAAATATTTCCTAGCTCAGTATATCATTTGTATTCCTATTAGAATTTAATTATTTCACAAATTAGCGAATTTGGCATTATTTGGCTATCATTACAACAATTTTGCAATTATAGCCTAATTGTACATTTTATACAATCTTAATTCAATAGTTAGTCATTTTATATTTTAAATATTAGTTAATCATCTTAATTTCACCTATTTAGCCTCAATTTCATTTTATCTCATTATTAGTTATTTTTATTAATTATTTATTTATTTAATTGGGTATTTAATCATTAGCCTTTCTTATTTAAATTATAACTTAATTTGGTCTAATCCCAACCCCAATTAAAACCAGCCCAATTACACAACCCAATACCCAAGCTCGATTTATAAAACTCACTCGACCCAACGTCTGATTAAATCCTGGCCGTTGATCAATCTTGATCAACGGCCCAAAATCGCCCCTTCCTAATTTAACCCTAAAGACTACCCCCCTCACATCCTCATTTGTCCGGTCTAACTTCTCTCACAATCTCTCTAGTTCTCGCTGGTTCTCTCTAGAACCTCTTCCTCTCCTCCTCTCCGGTGGAGTCTGTTCATCTCCTCCGGCCACCTCCCTTGCCGGAAGTTATGCCCTCTCATCATCTCCTGGCCCCTGCTTCACCCCATGCCGGTATGATGATACCTTAAGGCCCTCAGGTGAACCTGGAGCGGTACAACTCCTACCCATGGTCCCTCATGACATTTTCCGGCCACCTCCGGCCGTTTGAGTAAGATCTGTGACTTATCCGGCTAAGGCCGGTGATATTTTTAAGGTTTTCTTGTTTTCTCTCAGTTCTCTGAAACCCTAACTCCTAATATTTTTCGATTTCTTTTAGATCTGTGTATGTTATGAAGCTTTTTACATGTTCTCATTCAAATAAACCTTCCTATTTCTAAATGTTCCTTCATCTCAAAATTAGGGTTTCATAACCCCTCTTTCAAAACTATTTTTTCGCTTTTACTATCATTCTACGATTCTTTCTATGATTCAACGATATATTTGAAGTTTTCTTTTAATTTTGACTGATTATGCTAAAAACCCTAGGTTTTCCTAAATTCTGAGTCTATCTTTGACTAATATGTTCGTTTAAATGCATGAACTCTTATTTCTCATAAATGTTTAAGTTTCCTGTGATTTTACCCTATTTTTGCTCATTAGGGTTTCTAATTATGTTCTCTTTTGCTTATATCATGTTCGTCCCGTTTAATCCCTTTAGTGTTACTGCTTTGTCTCTAAACCTATATGATTTTGCTACTATAGACACTAGGGTTTTCAACTCTTTAATTCTCCCAGTTCGTTTAAATGTGTGCTAAACCTCGAATCCCTAATTCTATGTGATTCTTTGCCTTGCTATGCTTTTGCTTGCCTATTATTTTCCTAATTGATTTTTTTCTTGTTCGAATCCCTGACTCTCTGCAACTTTACTTTGTTAGGGTTCCTGATTTATTATTTGCACCCCTGATTCCTTGAGATTTGAAGAACCTTATTCTTACTGTCTTCCGACTTTTAACTTATTTTCTTACCTTGTTACATGATTGTTTCTAATTGACTATTATTTCCTTAATTGATATCTTCTGAACCTAGTCCTAATTTCTTACTTGTATCGGGTTAAAATTGTTTCCTTGTGTGTTGTATGCATAAAAACTTTCCTTAATTGTTATTTTTCCTACTAGCCGTTTAAGTTTAACCCCTTCAATTAAGGGGACACCTAATTACTTGCTATACTTACACTGTCTGAATATTCCCTCAAGCTATATATGGTCTCTTTCCTCATTTTGTTACCCACCGTTTGATTAATTCCCTTAATTATGGGGATACTTGTACTAATTGTGTACTGACTGATACGCAATCCCACAATCACTGGTTAATTCTGATTCCTACCTTATTGGACACAGTTTTCAAAACTATATATACATAGTCTTTTTGTTTTTTCGAAAGACACACAGACACGAACTAATATGTGCAACTCTCTCTCTCACAACTAAAACTTGCTCTTCTGTGCTACTTTCTACTACTCTAAGTTAGTCGGCTACAAGCCAAGGCTACTACTGTGCATCTCCTATTTTCTGCTTTGTGTTACTGCTTTCTGCACCCTACTGGTATATCCTAATTTAGATTTCAGTCTTCAAACCAATATGTTTCGATTACTGTTGCAATTCATTGTGTTTTTCCAATCTGCTTGTATCAATTATTCTATTGTTCAACATGTAACTAGGTTCTTGGATTTTTATCTGGTATGTCAAGTTTTGCCTTATTTATTAGCATGCCTTTGTGTGTCCAACCCTTCCTTCATGCGAACCTTTCTGCTTATGTTTAGTACAATAGTTTGGGTAGATTCTACTGCCTTGAACTGTTTGGTCTTGTTATGTCAGTATAATTCTATGCTTTACTGTGTCCCCAATCCCCTGAATCCCCTGAACTTTTGGTTGTGTGTTACCTATTACATGTTTGTCATCATGTGTTCTATGTGTGCCCAATCCCTAATACCCCTGTGTGAAAGTTCGGGTGTTGAACCTGCCTTGGTTCTTTTGTTCCATGTGTGATGCTGAACATATTTTTGGTTCTGAGTTTGGTCTGTTGCTTGTTGATTGCCCTGCTCTTCTCAAACCTGTTTTATTAAGATAACTCTCTCCCCATTTTATAAAACTATTTCAATTGAGTCTCTTTTTTCAAAATTGTTTCTTACTTAAATTCTCCCAAAACTATGTTGAGCACTCTCACCTTACTCTTAGACCACTAGGTTCTTCCCCTTTTGTTTGAGCATTGCTTTGGGACTCTTGAGCTCCCTCTGAACTTTGACACACAAGAGCTGGCCTTCCGACACTGCACTTACTCTATCTTGGCTATGAAATCTGGGTGTGAGCACTGCCCGGGAGCCCTTGAGGTCCTTAGGAAACTCTGACACACCCGAATTATGATAAAGGTTGTGAAACAATACATGGCACGGAGGACTTGGAGACTTGGGCCTATTATGAAGGCTCCCTATAGTTAACTTCTTCTTTTCTTACTTTTAGTTATTGTAATTCATATTCATAGGCCTGTAATAATTATTTGTAAAGACAATTATGGGGTTGGATAGTGAAATGGGTGGGTGATATGCATGATGTTGTATAATTAAGGGTAGAGATCATGTCTCTAGGTTTACTTTTCTCTATGCGCAATAGCAACCATGTTAAGGTACAACAGGCCAAGCATGCCATGCATATCATGTTACTTAGGATATATGGGTATTGTATTCAGCATCTCATTACGCTTCGAAATCTTGTCTATAGGGTAAATAACAACAACAAAATGGCTATGATGATATTCTGCTCATGTCTACCTGTTCTGAGATATCATTTAGAAATTATGCCTTAGAATAAATAATGTTAATAAAATTTCAATCATGTCTCATCATGCCTACGCTCTTAGAGATCCTGTTTCTAGGTAAACAACATTAAAAATTATCACCTGTGCTATTCCTGAAACTGTGCATAATGCTATGGTTCTATGTGCATTTAGAGATCCTGTCTTAGCGACTGCATAAGCATCATTTTGCGTTAGAAAACATGTTATAGGGTGACACTCATCTAACCAGACTTAGTCTAAATACAAAACAGTCTTCCTGTTCTAACAAACTGGTAACTTAGTCTCTGAGTATCTGCAACACCTAGAATTGCATGCTATTAAGTAGTACAACCTGGAGTTATCAATAAAGCTTGACATCTGTTGCATATTATTCTACATGCCTAGGCAAACCTTAGGTAATCAACCAAAAAAATAAAACCAGAACTGTCTCTGTGATTATGTTTAAATGTCAGCATGTTAAAATCAGTAGGCAAGTCTAATTAGGACTTATTCTCTGAGTTATGTAATCTGATTCTGTTATTATCCCTTAGACATTATGCTTAAGATCAGAATCTGAATTTAAGACCTTAATTGTGTATGCGACATGTTGTTTATGTGCAATATGTGTGGAGGTATACTTGAGCCTTTATCTGGTTTCCATGCTTTTCCCTTAATTGAAGTACTATCTGTTTTTATTATGTTTCGCCTTACTAATTTTCACCTTTTAAAACCTAAGGGTCTGCCTAGAACCTCCCTTATAGGATAAGAGTCCTAATTTCCTCCGGGACTGATAGGATAGGGACGGGTAATAGCATGCAATATAGGTCGTGACCAACATGCGCTTTAGTTACCTTCACGGGGTGGGGGAGTGTATATATGGACAGATGGCCGATGCGCTAATACCACGTGTAGCCCCTCTTTGAGAAGTGTCATGCCGGGTATTGCATTGATGTGATCCATATTATAAACAAACCTAGGACATTCCTTTACTTTTCATAAATATGCTTAGATTGTAATTCTTTTCAAAAGCTAGTTCTTCATTTACTGTTTTTTCAAACATCTGTACTTAGACTTAAATCCCCTATTATTTGAGCCTTACTTGTTTATTTGCAAAATTGTACAAATTCACAAAAAAGCTGTTTGGCCAGGAACCACACTTGTGAATCCTAGGGGGTGCCTAACACCTTCCCCTTAGGATAATTTCAAGCATTTACCCTGTCTCTGGTTATCGACGTAGTTATAAATGAACCCCCTTAGGTGCCCTAACGCACCTTAAAATCGTTAGGTGGCGACTCTTCAAAAATTCAAGGCCCCTTCCCCATAAGGAATGAGTTGTCACAACCAATGTCATAAACCCGATTTCGCGAGAAAAAGGGGGCGCGAAAGCATGGCGACTCCACTGGAGAGATTAGGCTTTTACCATTTCAAACTGCCTTGTGACTTTGTACCTTTTCTTTGTTTGATACTTTCACCCTTTCCTTTTCCCATGTATGTGCAATTAATCATTTATATCTTTCAAGTACTTACTTTTTTCCAAAAACAAAACTTACATGTTTCTTTGTTTCCCTTTGTAACCGCTTTAAATCATAATTGTTGTATTTACCGCTTTCTTAACGTGCAAATACATGACAACGTGCTTTTAATTCTTATTTACTATTGCATAATCATGCTCAACATCCATACTCCACTCGTGCCAAACAAAATCCTATTGCAATGCTTGATGAGTGGTTGCGCCCTTCCTATATCATTACCCCCTAAATTAGAAAAGGCTTATTTGCGGTAAAACTAGTCGATCAACGGTGCAGTCGACGGTTCCGTGCCTTTCCCCCTTGAGTTGTCCGCTCAAGGGTACTAGTCTAAAACACCATAGAAACCTTACTCCGTTATATTGTTGCATGCATCATGGTAAAACCTAGCCAGGCTAACGTGTTATCCACACAATAGCCTTGTCCAAAAGTTCACTAGGTTTCCCTAAACCCAAACGGACATCATCACGTTCTATGCATTTATTTGGAGAATTAAATGCTTCATGCTAATCATTGATGTTAAATAGTCGAGTACGGTGGGGGTCAGGGTCTAACCTTGTTTGCATTAAAGAAATATGAGGCACGAAGTCCCCAGATTCGGCATGGTCACCAACATCCACCCAAAATTGCTAAGTTGGTGGGAAGATCTGCATTCCAGTGACAAAACCCTCGTCATTAAATACATGGTTAATCTACCATCCCTCCTGGACATCCAGCCTAATAACATGAGCTGAGGGGACCGGAGGTGGACATCTAGCCATAGCATACCTATTGCTGGGACTTCGCGAGTTGGGGAAGCTGTTTGAAGAAAGCAAGGATGCCGAGTCTGGGGAAGGTCCTTCTGGGACCAAGTAGATAGGAATGTCTTTTTTGCTTTATTAATATAATAAGGCCAATGGCCATTAGTTACCTTTATTTCTTGTTTATTTAGTGTCATTTTGGGATTCGTCTATTTTCTATCAATGAATGAGGCATTTAGCATTTTAAGTTCTCCAAATCAATTTGTTGCTAGGCCTACCTCAGGCACAATGAGGTTCCCAAATTAGGACGCATTTTACATTCCCGCACTATGTGTCTAAATATTGCAATACTTTTTATAAATCCTCACTGACTTGGCTACCTTTTGTTTTTGTTTTTTTTTCTTTCTTTTATTATTATTCCCCTCCCCAAAGGTTGGTTCGTGAATTCTGGCATCATCAGCATACCATACAAGGCCTTACTATTCAAGCTGTGCGCAAAGGCTCATTCCTTGAGAATTTGACTGTTAGAACGTCCAGGGCCCGACGAGTCCCGGGGTAGCAAGGCTGAACAAGCATTGTCTATTTTCATCTGCTAATGATTTCCTTTTCGCATTTCCATTTTTGCAATAAGTTCTTCAATGTTCCAAAACATTCATTTAAATTATCAAAAGAGCTTTTATGTTTAATCATTTTCTCTCATTACTTCTATACACCATTACTATCTCCTATCTTGATGAACTAATTACTGTGAGACGCAACGAGACAATGCAACAAATGGACGTTGTCTCAAAAGAGGATGATATAACTGATGAAATTGTCCAAGAAGTGGAGAATTTTGAGAACATACCTAAGTCCAACCTGGACGAGATCGAAATTGTGAACTTAGGAGATTCAGAAAATGTCAAGGAAACGCGAATCACATTCACCTATCGCCATCAGAAAAGAAGGAATACACATAATTTTTAAAGGAATATGAGAACATATTCGCCTGTTCGTACGATGACATGATTGGTATGAGTACATCTATTGTGGTTCACAAACTGCCAACCAATCCAATGTGTCCACCAGTTAAGCAAAAGCTCAGAAAATTCAAGCTCGATATGAGCTTGAAATCAAGGAAGAAGTTACCAAGTAGATCAACGCCAAGGTTCTCAGGGTAGTTGAATACCCGACCTGGTTAGCTAACATTGTACCATTTCCAAAGAAAGACGGAAAGGTCAGAGTCTATGTTGACCACCGGGACCTCAACCGGGCCAGTCCGAAAGATGACTTCTCTTTGCCAATCATACACATCTTGATTGACAATTGCGCCAAGTATGAGCTACGGTCATTCATGGATTGCTTCGCTGGTTATCATCAGATCTGTATGGATGAGGAAAACGCTAAGAAAACGACTTTCATTACGCCGTGGGGAGTACAATTCTACAAGATGATGCCATTCGGCCTGAAGAATGCAGGGGCCACATACATGAGGGCCATGACCATTATCTACCACGATATGATACACAAAGAGATTGAGGTTTACGTGGATGATGTTATTATCAAATCCAAGAAAGCCATTGATCACATGTCATACTTGAGGAAGTTCCTCAATAGCTTGCGGAAATACAATCCGAAGCTGAATCCCACAAAGTGTGCATTCGGGGTTCCTGCTGGGAAGTTGCTTGGGTTTATCGTGAGCCGTCAAGGGATAGAACTAGATCCATCAAAGGTCAAATCCATTCAAGAACTACCACTGCCAAGGAACAAAAAAGATGTGATGAGCTACTTGGAAAGGCTTAATTACATCAACTGATTCATAGCACAGTCTACAATTATCTGTGAGTCGATCTTCAAGATGCTGAAGAAGGACGCCGCAACCAAGTGGACCGATGATTGTCAAAAGGCCTTCGATATAATTAAGGGGTACATGTCAACGACGACAATCCTAGTACAACCTGAGCCAGGTAGACCTTTGCTACTCTACCTTGCAGTGTTAGATGGAGCCTTTAGTTGCGTCCTGGGACAGCATGATGAAATAGGGAGAAAGGAGTAAGCAATTTATTATCTCAGCAAGAAGTTCACTCTGTACGAAGCTCGGTATTCTCTCTTGAAACGCACATGTTGCGCTATGACTTGGGTCGCTCAGAAGCTGAGACATTACTTTTGTGCCTATACCACATATCTCATATAAAGGATGGATCCCTTGAAGTACATCTTTTAGAAACCCATGCCCACTGGCAAGCTAGCAAAGTGGCAAATCCTGTTGAGTGAGTTCGACATTGTTTACATGACTCAGAAAGCGGTCAAGGGACATGCACTGGTAGGCCACCTTGCTTAAAACCCTGTTGATGGAGAATACAAACCCCTGAAAACTTATTTTTCTGATGAAGAGATATCATTCATAGGAGAAGACATTGTAGAATCCAATGATGTTTGGAGATTGTTCTTCGATGGAGCGGCGAATTTCAAAGGAGTTGGCATTGGAGTTGTCCTGATATCAAAAATTGGTCAACATTATCCGGTATCCGCCAAACTCATGTTCCCATGCACCAACAATATGGCCGAATATGAAGCCTTCATCATAGGGCTCAAAATGGCCATTGACTTGGACGTTCAAGAATTACTAGTGATTTGTGACTCAGATTTGCTAGTACATCAGGTACAAGGAGAGTGGGCTACTATGAATTCCAAGATACTGTCGTATCTGCACCACATGTAGGAATTGAGAAAGAGGTACACGAAGATAGAATTTTGGCATGTCCCCAGAATCCAGAATGAGTTTGCCGATGCATTGGCTACTCTGTCCTCTACGATTCAGCATCCATACAAGAATTTCATTGATCCTATTCCGGTAAAGATCCATAACCAACCATCTTATTGTGCCCATGTGGAAGAAGAAGCAGACGAAAAGCCTTGGTTTCATGACATCAAGGAATATTTGACAAAAGGAGACCCAGAGCTTGCAAATCCTACTCAGAAACGCACACTTCGGAGACTGTCCAACAACTTCTTTCACAGTGGAGGAATCCTGTAAGGGAGGACTCCCGATTTGGGGCTATTAATATGTGTCGACACAAAGGAAGCATCCAAGCTTTTAGAGGAAGTCCATGATGAGACTCGCGGCCCGCATAGGAACGATTTTGTTTTGGCGGAGAAGATACTCTGAGCCGATTACTTTTGGATGACTATGGAAATGGACTGCAACCAGTATGTTCGGAAATGCCACCGCTGTCAGATACATGCAGACATGATAAAGGTATCCCCAAACGAGCTTAATGCGACGAGCTCACCATGGCCAATCGCCGCTTGGGGAATGGACGTTATTGGAGCAATCGAGCTTGCCACCTCCAACGGACACAGGTTCATTCTAGTAGCCATCGACTATTTCACCACATAGGTCAAAGCAGCATCCTACAAAGCAATGACTAAGAAAGTTATGGCAGACTTTGTCTGTGACCACATTATTTTTAGATTCAGAATTCTAGATTCAATCATTACTGATAATGGCTCCAATCTCAACAGTGACTTGGTGAAAGCTATGTGCGAAACCTTCAGAATCAAACACAAGAATTCCACAGCTTACAGACCTCAAATGAATGGTGTAACGACCTGGCCGGTCGTTTTGGAGATTTAGCGCCCCGATCCCCTGATAATTGTTCCTCCCATGTATTATTAGGTTAATAGAACGAGTCAGAGCGTTGAATGATGAAAATTGGAGTATTTTTGGACATATAGTCCTTTAAGGTGAGCTTTAACCTTAGAAATTGGGCCGGAGCGGGAGCTGTGTGAAGACGGATCCGGAATGAAAATCTGTCGACTCCGTTAGCANATGGAATTCTGAAAGCGACAGCAGGTCCAGAATGTCATTTATGACCTGTGTGCAAAATTTGAGGTCATTCGCACGAGTTTAGACGTGGTTCGGCGTCGGAGGTGAATTCTTGAAAATTCCTAAGTCCTTAGGCTTGAATCTATGCATTTTTGGGTATTTTGATGTTATGGGACGTGTTTTTAAGGACCGACTAAGTTGTAATGAGGTATTGGGGTCAGTTGGTGGTTTTGGTTGAGGTCCCGGGGGCCTCGGAGTTGATTCAGATGTTTAACGGGAAGTTTTGGGACTTTGCAAGCAGTTGAACCAGATCCTCTTCTGGTGTTCCGCACATGCGATGGAATTTCCGCAGGTGTGAGCTCGCAGGAGCGGCCCCCTAGCCACAGGTGAGAAGTGTGAGGAGTCTTCCCAGGGTCCGCAGGTGCGAAGGAACTTCCGCAGGTGCGGAGCCGCACCAGCGACCAGCCAGCCGTAAGTGCGATCCCAGGGGTTTTAAATGAAATCCCGCACCTGCGATGATATTTTCGCAGGTGCGGTTAAAGGGACCGCTGGTGCGGAAATCCCTGCTCATATTCTAAGAATCTGAGGGTTATGTTATTTCACCATTTTTGAGTTGTGGGAGCTTGAGAGAGACGATCTTTGAGGGTATTTTCACCTGGGTAATCGAGGTAAGTGATTTTCTAGCACCATAGGTTAATTTCCACGTTCCTAATCTTAAATCCCACCCTTAAATTCATGATTTTTGAGTTAAAATTGGGGGGAAATGGAAGAAACTTCTTAGACCTAATTTTGAGGTTTTGATTGGGTAATTGACCTCCGATTTGAGATATTTTCATATGATTAGACTCGTGAGCGAACAAGGGTTCAGAAAATATAAAATTTTCCCGATTCCGAGATGTGGGCCCAAGGGGCGTTTTGGTCAAATTTTCTAATTTCGCATATTAGTTATGAATTAATTAGTTATTTCAATTTCTTGAATTTATATTTATGTTATCCCATCGAATTCAATAGATTTGGGCCACCCCGAGTTGGATACTCGTGGAAAGAGAGTGATTAGCGGTTGATTTGCACAGTTGAGGTAAGTGGCTTGCCTAACTCTGTGTTGGGGAATTTCCCTTAGGCATTTTTACTGGTTTTTGCTATAAAAACCTTGTGTACGTGAGGTGACGAGCGCGTGCACGGGATACTTTCACTGAAGTTCCTCATTTCTTTCTACATAATTCTTCCTTTTCAACTATATTATTACTGTTATCATTTAAATTGCATAATAACTTAAGATTTATCATGGTAAATTGATTTCTAACTGATTTTCCAATCGTTACTATTCTTTGAAACTGATTTAATGATTTTTCTTCGAGATTTCCAACTGGTTTTTCCTCAAACCCTTAAACTACGTTATTTTGGAGATTTACTTTATATTACGTATAAATACAGGGATTGCGGGCATAGACCTGAGCCTTTCCCTTATTCTGCATTACATACAGAGATTGCAGGCATAGACCTGAGCCTTTTCCTCATTCTGCATTGCATACAGGGATTGCGGGCATAAACCTGAGTCTTTCCCTCATTCTGCACTGCATACAGGGATTGCGGGCATAGACATGAGCCTTTCCATCATTCTGCATTGCATACAGGGATTGCGGGCATAGACCTGAGCCTTTC
>ML272637.1:12787-92457 GCA_005239495.1 Nicotiana undulata | reverse complement strand
TATATATATATATATATATTGCGTTGATCCGAGCATTTGATTATACCATTTCTTGCTAGCCTTATCTTATAATTCATGTCGATTATCACCTGCTTTACTTACTTGTTCTCTATATCTGTTACTTTGCAAACCTCAGTAGGGCCTCTACCTGACCTCGTCACTACTTGACTGGGGTTAGGCTTGGCACTTACTGGGTACCGAATGTGGAGTACTCACACCTTTCTGCGCATGTTTCCCCATGTGCAGATCCAAGTCCTAGTACGCAGTATCTCAGCTATCCAGCAACAGCAGTATTAGGAGACTCGAGGTATAATGTGCAGCGTCCGCAGATCTCCGAGTCCCCTTCCTATCTTGAAGTTGTAGTACTTGTAGATGAAACTATACGGTCTTTTCTATCCAGTTGTACATATTGAGCAGTAGAGTAGCTTGTGATGTATTGTGATATTCCGGGTTCTGGGTAAAGTAACTGTTTATGCCGAGCAGCGTCGACTTTATTATGATTTATTTCACTTACTGTTATTTTACCTGTTTTATCTAAATTTCGCTTAAGGTATAGGCTTACCTAGTCGTCTAGACTAGGTGCCGTCACGAGACCCAGTCGGAGGGAGAATTAGGTTGTGACAAATGGAGCTGTAAAATCCGCTAACAAAAACATCAAGAAGATATTGAGGAAAATGATAGAGAGGCATAAGAAGTGGCACGAGAAGTTATCATTCGACTTATTGGGATATCGCACCACGGTCCGCACATCGACCGGGGAAACTCCTTATATTCTGGTTTATGGTATAGAGGTTGTTATTCCCACTGCGGTAGAAATTCCTTCCCTAAGGATCATACAAGAATTTGAGTTCATCGATGCAGAGTGGGTAAAGAATAGTTAAGAGCAGTTAGCCCTCATTGACGGAAAAAGAATGAATGTAGTATGCCATGGTCAGCTCTATCATAACAGAATGTCCAGAGCCTTCAACAAAAGATCAAGCCAAGACAGTTCACACCGGGGCAACTGGTGTTAAAAAAGATTTTTCCACATCAACATGAATCCAAAGGGAAGTTCTCTCCCAACTGGCAAGATCCATACATAGTTTACCGAGTTTTGACAGGAGGAGCACTTATACTTGCAGAAATGGACAGAGAAGTCTGGCCAAAACCAATCAATTCAGATGCTGTCAAACGTTATCTTTATGTTTATCAATGATGTAAATTGAACTACATCTGACCTGATTCCCGTTTAAGAGGGGATACGTAGGCAGCCCTATGGGTTTGGTCACAATTCAATAAAAATTCTATTTTCCCCGCAGTTGGAAACTGGGGCAGAATTTTGAGGAGGGCCCTCAAAATTCCGTAGCAGGAGAGGTTGCAATATCTCGAACCGTGTCATGGTCGTCAGTTCATCCAATAATCATTTTAAATTATACATTGTGCTATACTTTTACAAAATCATGCATGTTTGTTCGTGAAACAGGCTTTGTTCAGCAACGCTACCCCAATGATACATACAATATCATCAGACCAAGCGGACAAGTCAAGCAAATCCAGGGGGGATACGAACTAACCTTCCCCTTACAAAACTCATGATTTTTCTTTGGATGCAGGCACAAAGATTGCAAAAGCCCCAAAACATATTATTCGCCGAAGGACGGATATTTTTCAAAGACGCAATTCTCAAACCCGTCACACGTGACGACATTTATTATCAACACAAACAATGCTTCATTGCCACAATACTTACGATTGTCACAATACCGCAATTTATTACCAGCTAAGAATTTCTATTGTCATTTATTTAATCATGCATAAAGGCTTCTATTCTGCCTTCCACTATGCATAAGGGTACCTTTCAACCTTCCGAGACTAAACATTGTCTCCATCTGAATTCGCATTCTTGCATAAGGCTACCATTCTTCCTTTCGAGACTAAGCACTGTCTCCATCTTCATTTGAATAAGGCTACTATTCTGTCTTCTGAGGCTAAGTTCTGCCTCCAATTTACCTTTTGAGACTACCCGATGTCTCAAGCACTATTGATTTCGCCTTTCTTTCGGGCTAAGCTCTGCCCTTTAATTCGCAAGACTAAGCTCTATCTTGTCAGCATCATACTACTACATTCTTGATGGGCTGAAATATCGCCAACTTATCCAAAGGCGTCATCATTCGAAGGCACCATCTTCATGGCCCGGGAACACCATGCCATGGCCTGAGGATCCCCTTTAATCTTTTGCATATCATTATTCAAAGGCGTCATGGTTCGGAGGCATCATCCTCATAGCCCGAGAACATCATTTCATGGCTTTCGAATCCTGCATCGAGCAATTCATGGCCCAGAACGTCATGGTCTGAGGACGTCATCCTTAACCGTCCAAAGACATCACTCATGGTCCAAAGGGAACTTGCATCATGTTTAAATTACGCACAATATATGCTTGTATCATTTATTTGCAGGTAATCCGGCAAGCAACGACATCCTAGCAGGAGCGGTCCCACTACAGTTCTCCTAACCATCCCTATAAACCGTTTGTCCACCCAACCCTATGTGTTGCGTCCGTTCTTGTAAAACTTCATCGGTATACTTCGCCAATGGCTCCTGAACTACATACGACCTGATTCCGGTAAAACCAGTGATATGTAGGCAACTCAGAAACCTGGGTGCGGCCTAAATCTCTTCAAACCGTTTTGCTCGGTCAAAATTGGCCATCATATCTTTACCCGACAACTCTTTCATCCTTCCCGGGTAAAGAGGGGCAGCTTTTGATATCTAATTTTTCCTCAAATTATTTCAAATTTGCATATATACCTTCCAAAATCACTTTTTATAATAATTGCTATTTTTCCATATTTTATTAACTTCTTTTCTAATTTATTCAGTACTTTATATTTAATAATTATTCATAAATTATATTATAAATAATTTCAAAATACCTCCAAGCTCAATATATCATCTGTAATCCTATTAGGATTTAATTATTTCACAAATTAACCAATTTGGCATTATTTGGCTATAATTACAATAATTTTGCAATTATAGCTTAATTGTACATTTTATACCAACTTAATTCAATAGTTAGTCATTTTATATTTTAAATATTAGTTAATTACCTTAGTTTCACCTATTTAGCCTCAATTTCATTTTCTCTAATTATTAGCTAGTTTTATTAATTATTTATCTGTTTAATTGGGTATTTAACAATTAGCCTTTCTTATTTAAATTATACCCTAATTTGGTCTAATCCCAACCCCAATTAAAACCATCGTAATTACATAACCCAATACCTAATCCCAATCTCTAAAACCCGCCCGACCCAACGTCTGATTAAATCCTGGCCGTTGATCAATCTTGATCAACGACCCAAAATCGCCCCTTCCTAATTTAACCCTAAAGACTACCCCCCTCCCATCCTCATTTTCCCGGTCTCACTTCTCTCATAATCTCTCTAGTTCTCTCTGGTTCTCTCTAAAACCATCTCGTCGCCTCTTCTCCGGTGGAGTCTGTTCACCTCCTCCGGCCACCTCCGGCCGTTTGAGTAAGATCTGTGACTTATCCGGCTAAGGCCGGTGATATTTTTAAGGTTTTCTTGTTTTCTCTCGGTTCTATGAAACCCTAACTCCTAATATTTTCCGATTTCTTTTAGATCTGTCTTAGATATGTGTATGTTATGAAGCTTTTTATATGTTCTCATTCAAAGAAACCTTCCTATTTCTAAATGTTCCTTCATCTCAAAATTAGGGTTTTATAACCCCTCTTTCAAAACTATTTTTTCGCTTTTACTATCATTCTACGATTCTTTCTATGATTCAACGATATATTTGAAGTTTTCTTTTAATTTTGACTGATTATGCTGAAAACCCTAGGTTTTCCTAAATTCTGAGTCTATCTTTGACTAATATGTTCGTTTAAATGCATGAACTCTTATTTCTCATAAATGTTTAAGTTTCCTGTGATTTTACCCTGTTTTTGCTCATTCGGGTTTTGATTATGTTCTCTTTTGCTTATATCATGTTCGTCCCGTTTAACCCCTTTAGTGTTACTGCTTTGTCTCTAAACTTGTATGATTTTGCTACTATAGACACTAGGGTTTTCAATTATTTAATTCTCCTTGTTAGTTTAAATGTGTGCTAAACCTCGAATCCCTAATTCTATGTGATTCTTTGCCTTGCTATGCTTTTGTTTGCCTATTATTTGCCTAATTGATTTTGTTCCTGTTCGAATCCCTGACTCTCTCCAACTTTACTTTGTTAGGGTTCCTTATTTAGTATTTTCACCCCTGATTCCTTGCAATTTGAAGAACCTTATTCTTAATGACTTCCGACTTTTAACTTATTTTCTTACCTTGTTACATGATTAATTTGTTGCTAATTGATTATTGTTTCCTTAATTGATATCTTCTGAACCTAGTCCTAATTTCTTACTTGTATCGGGTTAAAACTATTTCCTTGTGTGTTGTATGCATAAAAACTTTCCTTAATTGTTATTTTGCCTACTAGCCGTTTATGTTTAACCAATTAAGGGGACACCTAATTACCTGCTATACTTACACTGTCTGAATATTCCCTCAAGTTATATATGGTCTCTTTCCTTGTTTTGTTACCCACCGATTGAATAATTCCCTTAATTAGGGGGATACTTGTACTGATTGTGTACTGACTGATACTCAGTCCCACAATCACTTGTTAATTCTTATTCCTACCTTATTGGCCACAATTTTCAAAACTATATATACACAGTCTTCTTGTTTTTTCAAAAGAGACACAAACACGAACTAATATGTGCAACTCTCTCTCTCAAAACTAAAACTTTCTCTTCTGTGCTACTTGCTACTACTCTACGTTAGCCGGCTACATCCTAAGGCTACCTACTGTGCATCTCCTATTTTTTGCTTTGTGTTACTCCTTTCTGCACCCTACTGGTATGTTCTAATTTAGATTGCAGTCTTCAAACCAATATGTTTCTATTGTTCAACATGTAACTAGGATCTTGGATTTTATATGGTATGTCAAGTTTTGCCTTATTTATTAGCATGCCTTTGTGTGTCCAAATATGCCTTCATGCAAACCTTTCAGCTTATGTTTAGTACAATAGTTTCGGTAGACTCTACTGTCTTGAACTGTTTGGTCTTGTTATGTTAGTATAATTCTATGCTTTACTGTGTCCCCAATACCCTGAATCCCCTGATCTTTTGGTTGTGTGTTGCCTATTACATGTTTGTCATCATGTGTTCTATGTGTGCCCAATCCCTAATACCCCTGTGTGAAAGTTTGGGTGCTGAACCTTCCTTGGTTCTTTTGTTCCATGTGTGATGCTAAACATGTTTTGGGTTCTGAGTTTGGTTTGTTGCTTGTTGATTGCCCTGCTCTTCTCAAACCTGTTTTATTAAGACAACTCTCTCCCTATTTTATAAAACTATTTCAATTGAGTCTCTCTTTTCAAAACTGTTTCTTACGTAAACTCTCCTAAAACTATGTTTAGCACTCTCACCTTACTCTTAGACCAGTAGGTTTTGCCCTTTTTGTGTGAGCATTGCTTTGGGAACCTTGAGCTCCCTCTGAACTTTGACACACAAGAGCTGGCCTTCCCACACTGCACTTACTCTATCTTGGCTATGAAATCTGGGTGTGAGCACTGCCCGGGAGCCCTTGAGGTCCTTAGGGAACTTTGACACACCCGAATTATGATAAAAGTTGTGAAATAATACATGGCACGGAGGACCTGGAGACTTGGGTTTATTACGAAGGCTCCCTATAGTTAACTTCTTCTTTTCTTACTTTTAGTTATAGTAATTCATATTAAGAGGCCTGTAATAATTATTTGTAAAGACAATTATGGGGTTGGATAGTGAAATGGGTGGGTGATATGCATGTTGTAGTATAATTAAGGGTAGAGATCATGTCTCTAGGTTTACCTTTCTCTATGCGCAATAGCAACCATGTTTAGGTACAATATGCCAAGCATGCCATGCATATCATGTTACTTAGGATTTATGGGTATTGTATTCAGCATCTCATTACGCTTAGAAATCTTGTCTATAGGGTAAATAACAACAACAAAATGGCTATTATGATATTCTGCTCATGTCTACCTGTTCTGAGATATCATTTAGAAATCCTGTCTTAGAATTAATAATGTTAATAAAATTTCAATCATGTCTCATCATGCCTACTCACTTAGAGATCCTTTTTCTAGGTAAACAACATTAAAAAAATTAACCTGTGCTATTCCTGAAATTGTACATAATGCTATGGTTCTATGTGCATTTAGAGATCCAGTCTTAGCGACTGCATAAGCATCATTCTGCGTTAGACAACATGTTATAGGGTGACACTCATCTAACCACACTTAGTCTAAATACAAAACAATCTTCATGTGCTAACAAACTGGTAACTTAGTCTCTGAGTATCTGCAACACCTAGAATTGCATGCTATTAAGTATAACAACCTGGAGTTATCAATAAAGCTGGACAACTGCTGCATATTATTCTAGACGCCTAGGCAAACCTTAGGTAATCAGCCAAAAAAAATAAAACCAGAATTGTCTTTGTGATTATGTTTAACTGTCAGCATGTTAAAATCACAAGGCAAGCCTGATTAGGACTTCCTCGAGTTATGTAATCTGACTCTGCTATTATCCCTTAGATATTATGCTTAGGATCAGAATCTTAATTTAAGACCTTAATTGTGTATGAGACATGTTGTTTATGTGCAATATGTGTGGAGGTATACTTGTGCCTTTATCTGGTTTCCATGCTTTTCCCCTTAATTGAAGTCCTATCTGTTTTTATTATGTTTCGCCTTACTAATTTTCACCTTTTAAAACCTAAGGGTCTGCCTAGCACCTCCCTTATAGGATAGGAGATTTAATTTCCTTCGGGACTGATAGGAAAGGGACGGGTAAGAGCATGCAATAGAGGTGGTGACCAACACGCGCTTTAGTTACCTTCATGTGGTGGGGGAGGGTAGATATGGACATGATGGCTGGTGCGCTAATACCACGTGTAGCCCCTATTTGAGAAGTGTCATGCCGGGTATTGCATTGATGTGATCCATATTATAAACAAAGCTAGTACATTCCTTTACTTTTCATAAATATGCTTAGATTGTAATTCTTTTCAAAAGCTAGTTCGTCATTAACTATTTTTTCAAACATCTGTACTTAGACTTAAATCCCATATTATTTGAGCCTTACTTGTTTATTTGCTAAATTGTACAAATTCACAAACAAGCTGTTTGGCCGGGAACCACACTTGTGGATCTTGAGGGGAGCCTAAGACCTTCCCCTTAGGATAATATCAATCCCTTATCCTGTCTCTGGTTATCAACGTAGTTATAAATGAACCCCCCTAGGTGTCCTAACGCACCTTAAAAATCGTTAGGTGCCGGCTCTTTAAAAACACAAGACCCCTTTTCCAAAAGGAATGAGTTGTCTCAACCAATGTCATAAACCCGATTACCCAAGGAAAAAGGGCGCGACAGGTGGTTCCACTCAAATTTTACGGCCTGATGTAATGTTGATGCTACAGCCCCATCGGCATGTATCCACGGTCTTCCTAATAATAGGTTGTAGGACGCTGATATGTCTATCACCTGAAAGTCAACCTCGAACCATGTAGATCCCATTTGCAGACAAAGGCTGATCTCACCGATAGTGGACCTATGAGAACCATCGAAAGCTTTCACATTCATCGACCCTTCTTTTATCTTGTACAGACCACTGCCCAATTTCTTGAGCGTTGTCAATGGACAGATGTTGAGGCTGGATCCCTCGTCAATCAGAATCCTTGTGATGAAGTAGTCCTCACATTGTACGGTGATGTGCAGTTCTTTGTTATGACTTAACCCTTCAGGTGGACACTCGTCCTCGTAGAAGGTGATCTTATGACTTTTCAATACTTGACCTACCATGTTGGCCATTTCCCCACAAGTGATGTTATATGGCACATACGCTTCGTTCAGCACTTTCGTCAATGCATTTCGGTGCGTCTCTGAATTCTGCAGTAATGACAGAATGGATATCTGGGCTGGGTCTTGTTCAAATGATCAATGACCGAATATTCTTTGGCTTGCACCTTCCTCCAAATATCATCCAGGCATGTCTCAATGATGGGTGGCCTATTGGAAGCTTGCTTACTGGATTCTGTCAAATGTTCAAGTGTATTGACCATGCCAGTCCTGGTCATTCCCTGTGCAGCGGTAGCTTCTTCTATCTTGATTTTGCCTTTTCTTCTAGCCTCAGCTAAATAATCCCATGGTATAGCATTGGTGTAAAAGGGTGGCGTGGTTGATACCTCCACTGTGATTGGTGCAGCTACTTTCACTTCAAATGGAACAGGTGCCTTTGCAGGTTGCATAACTTCAACCTCAAACGGCACAAGTGCGTCCGCAGGAAGTGTCGTTTCAAACTCAAGTGGGACTGATGCCATTACCTCAACGTCTTCGGATGGCTGAATATGTACTATGATAGGATTGAGAGTGACTGCTGGCTTCTTCAGGTCATCACCTTCTATGATCAACCCAATCGACCCCTATGGGTCCCAATCTTCTTCTACCTCAATCATGTTTACTCATCTACCCTTGTGGTCTGGGAGCGGATTCTTACTGACATTGAGGGTAGATTCCTTTGCTAGAATGACCTTATTATTAATAAGAGATTGTATCTTGTCTTTCAGTGAGCGGCATTCATCGATCGTGTGTCCCTTCATGCCGGAATGGTATGCATAGGTCTTATTTAGATTAACCCATTGGAAGGGGTTCTTAGGGGTTACGATAGGGATAAGAGTGCAATAACCAACAACTTTCAATCTTTCATATAGTTGGTCAATAGGCTCAGCAATGGAAGTGTATTGCTTGGGCGGCCTGCGATCGAAATTGGGTCGAGGTCTCGGGAAGTTTTGGCGAGCAAGAGGAGATTGGTAATGAGATGGTTGAGAGTTGTAGGTATGGTAAACGGGAGCTGGTTGGGAATATCTGGGAGATTGTGGCTGATAAAAAAGTGGGGAAGATGACTGATATGTTGGTGGAGGTACTGACTGGTATGTGGGCGAGGGTGCTTGGTATGTTGATGATGGTTGATATGTGAGTGGGGGTGTTTGGTAGGTTTGATATTTTAGTAGGGATTTAGTACTCTGTGCAACCATTACGGCTCCCACATCTCTTTTCTTGGACACACCTCCAGATTACAGGGCCTTGCTCGTGGCCTGCAATGCTTCAAAATTTGTAACCATTCCTCTTTTGATCCCTTCCTCAATTCTCTCACCCAACTTGATAATGTCAGAGAATTTTTGGTTCTCAATCACCATCAGCCGCTCATAATACTGTTGATCTTGTGCTCGGACGAAGAATTTTTTCATCTGTTCTTTGTCTAAAGCAGGCCTGACCTTAGCCGCTTAAAATCTCCAGCGAAAGTTTATGTGGGTTTCTTCTTAGGATTCTGAATATAGAACACATCCGGAGCCTTTTCCATATTGAACCTGAACCGGTCCATGAAATCTGATGACATACTCACCCAGTTGGAGCACTTCCTGGGGTCTTGGTTGATGCACCAAGAAAGAGCGTCCTCGATTAGTCTCCTCATGAACAGCTTCATGCGAATCTTCTCGTCTTTTCCCACTCCCACCAATTTATCACAGTAGGTCCTCAGATGGGCCCTCAGATCACCTGTACCATCGAACATCTCAAACTTAGGAGGTTTGTAACCCTCAGGCAGTTCGACATCGGGCTGGATGCAGAGATCTTCATAATTCATCCCTTCAACTCCTTTGCTTCCCTCAACACCTTGCACTCGGCTAGTCAGCTTCTTAAGCTCTTCAGCCAGATTCTTGATAAGAAAATCTTTCTCACTGGATTCAGGCGTGTATGAAATGGGTTAGGTGGAGTGTGGCAAAGTCTCCACGTAGATAGAGTTGTTGTGGTGGTGTACCTGGGTGTAAAGGTGATCATTTGTGGAGTTTTGTGGCTCGGGGACGAGCAGTGGAGTATTGCTTAGAGTGTGGAAAGCATTGTATTTTGGTGGAAGATTTGGATTTTTCGGTGGAGTGGTGTGGTGATGGGTTGTGGGATGATTCTGTTTGTTTGGGGTATTCTGAGGAGGTATGGGATTTTTGGTGTTGGGATGGTTGACATCTGGAACACTGAGTGTGAAGGATAAGTTTGCCAAATTTCGGACCTGATCAAGCTCCCCTTGGAGTTTCAATAACCTTTGCTCGAGTTGTGTCATATCCTCGTTCTGAACATGAATACTCTAGCCGTCAGCAGTTTCTGTTCGTTCAAATGGCGTTGTGTTGTCTTTCCCAATATTGCTCAAATATTCCATTTTTCCTTTGCCTTTGCTTTTGCCTTTGGGAGGACTAAGAGGGCGAGAAGGCAGAGGGCCTCTGAATATTGTATAATATAATGATGATGCCAGAATGCATGAACCAACCTTTGGGGAGGGGAATAATAAAAGAGAAAGAAAATAAAAACAAAAACAAAAGGTAGCCAAGTCAATGAGGATTATGAAAAAGTATTGCAGTATTTAAACACATAGTGCGAGAATATAAAAGTGTGTCCTAACTTGGTAGCCTCATTGTGCCCGAGGTAGGCCTAGCGACAAATTGATTTGGAGAACTTAAATGCAAAAATGCCTCATTTCATTAAATGTAAGTAGATTAATCCAAAACGACAATAAAATAAGCAGGAAATAAAGTCACTAATGGCCATGGGCCTTATTACATTGATAAAACGAAAAAAGAAATCCTATTCTACTTGGTCCCAGAAGGACCTTCCCCAGATTCGGCATCCTTGATCCCATCGAACAGGTTTCCCAGCTCGCGAAGCCCTAGCAGCAGGTGCGCTCTAGCAAGATGTCCACGTTCATTCCCCTAAGCTTTCTGACAGTCTTCAACCCTTTTGATGTTCTTACCTTCTAGCTCGACTATGCCTCGTTCCAAGTATTCCAGCTTCTTGTTGGAACGGACGGCCATATCTTCCATTCTCCAATCAATCTCTTGTTGGTTTCATGTATCTCACGGTGCTCACTTTCACACTCAAGAACCCTCTTGCGCAGCCGATTATACTTGACCTGAGCCTCGCCACTCTCATCTATAATTTTGTAGCCTCGGCTGAACCCTGGCCTGACTAAACCATCCCAGTTGTCCTCTGACCACTGTGAGTAGAAATGTGCACAACCTGCATCGTACCTGTCTGGTTCAATCGCGTCCTTTTTCCATTATGATCTTGCAGTGCCACATATGTTGGGTTTGTCACTTGTAGGGTATATCATCATCTTGGAAGTCAGCTCATAAATGGCTCATCTTGTCTACCCTTGGCACAACTTGTTTCCTGCCTGCTTGTCTCATAACTCGAAGAGGAATGTAAGGATATATTCCTCGTAGCCCGATTAGCACCAAGTGTGGTGCATCCCTAGACCTGACAATGAATTCATCCGTTGGAAACCACTCGAACATCCATTGTACCTGCTCCTCAGTCAGATTATCAAAGAACTCCACCCATTCTTTGGCAGTCTCGGGCTGAGTGATGTTTTATACTTCAATACCACGCAAGAGGGGGGGGGTGATTTGTATGGTGTCCAATTTTTCGAGTGATGTCTTACATAGAAGAACCTGGTTCTTCTTGGTGTTCAAACTTCTACTGGTGCGGAATAATAAATGCAGTAAAGTAAAAACACAGAGATTTTTACGTGGAACACACCTGGCTCAAAAGGTGAAAAAACCACGACCTACTACTCAGTAGGATTTTCCCAAACTCTTCACTACAACTCTGAGCCAAACAACATTTACAAAATAAACTCTTTTGTAAACCTAGGACTAACTCTAATCCCTTTGTAGCAACATAGCTTCTAGCTAATTGTGACAAGCTTCAAGTTAACTCTAACTTGAACAATGTGTACCTATTACAATTGCTTCTAATAAATCTAAAAATATACAATATTAAATCACCTACTACAACCAACTAGACTCAATAAACAAGCGGATGGAACTGGTTCTTCTAGCTGGTCAATAGCCTTTGTGTCGCACAAGGATTCTACTTGCAAAATATCTCTGGGAATTTTGCTTTCAATTCTTGTTTCACTTCATGTGTGTGTCCTATTCAATAGGAATGCTTCAATATTTTATAGAATCGGTAGTTAAGATTGTCGTTCAGTTCTAGTGCAACTCTTCCTTGTTGGAAGAGTTTGTATTAAACTCAACTTCCTTCCTTTGTTACTATCCTAGCTGAATTCAAACTCTAACCTCTTATCAATTTGCAACCTTTTCGCTTTAGGAGACAACCTCTTAGTTCCCAGATAATTCACATAACTTGTTATCTCCTACACATTGACTCTTCACATGCCAATGAGTGTGCATGAACAATGTTAGCCTGATGGACCTGGTTCAACTTTGTAGATATTTGTCAATCTTCAAAACCATGCAGTTACTTGGGTAAAAAAATTCCCCCTTTTTGATGATGAGAAACCCTGTGCTTAACCATGTACAATCTTCAAACACTTTGTATGGTTTTAAGCATTTATCATAGAGAAACCAGGTTCATTAGGTTATAAATATCACATGTGAAAATTTTGAAAAGCACATATTATCTATCTTCCCCCTTTTGGCATTATCGAAAAGTTGCAAAATGATAAACTTACCAGAATTTGTTAAAAATTACTCATGGCCATTTAGGCAACTGCATGTGCAAAACATGATTAATCATCATAAGAAACCAGTGAATGTAAGCTAAATAAGAAATTGAAACAAGTCAATAAAAAATCAGCAAAATTCATTGATTGGAACGGAAATCAACATCCTACATAGAAAACTATAAACAACCACAACAATGAGCAAAATAGAGTAAAACATAACAAATTCCGGACTGGGTCTGGATGGGGTTTTGGTGGCTCTGGACATCCTAAGGTTGGGAAGGTGCAGATGAGGTTGGATTCTTGGCTTGAAAGAGAGAATGCATTTGTTGAAGAACACTTTCATTTTTCTCCTTCTCCTTGGCTAGGTCAATTCTGAGAGCATCCCGCTCAGCTTCCACCTCATGAAGGCGAGATTTCAATCTAAGGATCTCTGTATCCTTTATCTCTCCTTCCTGCACCAATGTCCTGACTTTGCTATTGACTGGATACTTCCTAGATGAACCAGGTTCATCCGCATGAACATTGATTATATAATCACATGTCAGCAAAGTGTCCTTCCCAAAATAATCCTTAGCAGTAGCCATCTCAGCATTCTTCACATGAACGTCAAAGTGGGCAAGCACACTTGTCAGAATAAAGCCATATGGAATAGCGTGTGCTTTGGTTCCATTGACAACTCTGTCCAAGAGTTGAATGATAAAAGCTGGCCAGTTGATCTGTTTTCCCCTATACAAACACTCCATCAAGATGAGGTCCGTGTAATTGGCGATGTGCATTCTCTCTTGTCTTGGCAGCAGGAACTTAATCACAAATTCAAAGTACAACTTGTGCTGGGGATGCATCTCACTTTTGTATACTGGCCTGCATTCAATTTCCCTTTCATTGTCACAGAAGAATCTGGTAATGTTGATTGCTTAGGCAATCCCATCTAGACTGGGCCATCTTTGCCTTGTGTAATCTTCGTAGCCCTTAACCGGAATACTCAGAATCTCTCCCAGCTCCTGTGCATCAAAAGTGATGTGAATTCTTTTGAGTGTGGAAGTAACCCTGACATCCTTGACGACTGCATTACCCATGAACTCCACCAGTTCGTTCCTTGCCAACCTTCCTTCCATGCGAAGGACCATGTCCTTCCACCCCTGCACATCCAGTGTGTCAGCAAGTATCGCATCCTAGGTTCCTCGAGATCTTTCAATAACTTTCCCTTCAGAATTCCTCTCTTGTTGAACATTGTGATTCTATCAGTCTCCTCACCAACTTCCTTCTCATCTCCTTCACTTTACTCTTTATCCTCATCTTTTTCAACAACCTTCACTTTTTTGGCCTTTGACCTGGTTCTTTTAACAGTGCTTGAAGGTGTGGCAGACACAGCAGCTGACTTCTTTGAAGAAGCCTTATCCCCTTTTGGTTTGGGTGTCTCAACCAAAACTAGAGCAGGTTGCTCCTCATGATGGACCAAGTCCATCGTATCATCATCAACAATAACAGCCTCATTAGGCTCTTCTTTTTGGGGTTATAAGACTCCCCCAGCTTCCTCAGCATCTCAGCTAGTGTCTCGTCGATTGATGAACCAGGTTCATCTGCTCATTTTTGTAAGCTTTCTAGACCTGCTGCTGCTTCCCCAGCAACACTTCTTTCCCCTAAATCTTTGACATCTTCTCCAAAATGCTCAGTAACGAGACCACAGATAGCCAAAGGGGTGTCGTCCTCCCCAGATCCCCTTACAGAACCTCCTTCTCCCTCTATCTCAAGAATTTTATCTTTTCCCAATTTTCTACGCTATCCGGCACTTCAATATCAACAACCGACCCAACCAACACAAACCTGTTCTCAGTGGTAGCAGTTTCAGAAACAACCTCAAGATTACCTTGCTCAGAACTGGATGAACCAAGTGCTTCATCCTCATTGGCTGATTTGAAAGATTCACTTGATGATTCAGAATCATTATCCTTTTCAGCCTGTAGAATTTTCTCCAAGAATGTTGAACGAGAGCCAGAAGCAACAGATTTTCTGGCAAGAACTTTCACACGACGAGCCCTGGGGGCTCGAGTAGGGTTAGGTGTGGGTTCAAGAACTGGAGTGGGTTCAGGTACTTGAGGGTTTCATGGGTTAAAGATATCTCTGGAGATTGAGATCTATACACGGATGGAGAATTAGAATCATATTCATAAAGTCCTCCATCGTAATCACGATTGGGCGATTACGAAGAAGATGAGGCAGGTGGTGGTGAAGACATTGCGATAAGCTTTTTAGAAAGAGAAGAAAATTCGATCAGCTTTGATTTGAAGAAGAGAGTGACGAACTTGGTTCTACTTGGTATGTTATGAAGAGGGAATATAATGATGATCCCTTTATAATATGTGACTATTAAATTTACAACGGGCACAATATTTAATCAAGTAGAAGTCTAATCAGCGTGAGACTGACATTGATTAGACGGTTATACACCCCCTAAAGCTAGGCTAATTAAGTAGAGATGGGACTTCTTGAAAATTGTTCAATTTGGATAAGTACTAAGAATTTGAATTGAACGAAATATAGATAGAGTTCTGCTCATGTATGACTGTAATTAATTTAATAAGCGCATGGAGATGAGTATGTACCTTGTCAGTCAGATGAACCTGTATGGATGAACCAGGTTCATCATGTTAAAGTCTTTAATTTGCCTCAATTTACAAAGATAGAGAAACATCATTAGCACCCAGGGAATCATATTAATACATGGCAAGAGAGTATAACAATAAAGACATGATACTGAGCAATGATTAGTCTGGTTAAGTACCTAATTTAAAATTTTCTAGCCAAATTTGTTTTTTTCATTTTTGTTTTTCAACTAGGTGATCTTAATCATCCCTAATTCAAGCATGTTTCTCTCAAAATTCTCCCTACTTAGTGCTTTAGTAAAAATATTGGCAATTTGATGATTAGTAGCACAAAGTTCGATTGCGATATTCTTTTTTCATAGTTATCCCTTAGGAAATGGTGTCTAACATCTATGTGCTTGGTTCTCTTATGATGAACCGGGTTCTTCGGCATACTAATGGCACTAGTGTTATCACAGAAAATAAGAATGCATCCCACATTTATACCAAAGTCCATGAGTTGTTGCTTGATCCATAGCAATTGAGCACAACATGAGGTTGCATCCACATATACAGCCTCAGCAGTAGACAAGGCTATTGAATTTTGTTTCTTGGTGGCCCAAGACACGAGGCAAGAGCCCAAGAAGTGAGCCATGCCTGAAGTACTTGTCTTGTCAACCTGTAAACCTGCATAATCAGCATCGGCATATCCTACAAGGTCGAAATTACTACCTTTAGGATACCAAAGGCATAAGTCAGTAGTGCCTTTCAAATATCTCAAGATTCCTTTTACTGCAGATAGGTGGATTCCTTTGGATTTTCCTGAAACCTCGCGCACAATCCCACACTGAACACAATATCATGTCTGCTGGCGGTGAGATATAGTAAGGACCCAATCATCCCTCTGTATAGCTTATGATCAACGGATGAACCAGGTTTATCCACATCCAGTTTCGTAGATGTGGCGGTGGGGGTGTCTATTTCCTTTGAGTCCTCCATTTTAAACTTCTTGAGCAGTTCTTTCACATACTTTTGTTGATGGATCATTGTTCCATTGGGGTTTTGCTTGATTTGCAAGCCTAAGAAGAAGTTTAGCTCACCCATCATACTCATCTCAAACTCACTCCCCATAACTATAGCAAATTCCTTACTCAATTTTTCAGAGGTTGCCCCAAGTATGATATTATCCACATATATTTGCACAATCAGGAGAACCTTATCCTTTTCCTTTAAGAACAAGGTACTGTCAATTTAACCTCGTTTGTACCCATGTTCTAGTAGCAATTTTGACAATCGCTCATACCAGGATCTAGGTGCTTGTTTAAGACCACAAAGAGCCTTGTCAAGTTTTTATACATGGTCAGGTGACTCCTTACTTTCAAAGTCTGGAGGTTGTTTGACAAATACATCTTCCTTCAGATAGCCATTGAGAAAGGCACTCTTAACATCCATCTGATGGAGAGTGAATTCCATATGTGCAGCAAATGCTATAAGAAGTCTGATTGCCTCCAGTCTTGCCACAGGGGCAAAGGTCTCATCATAGTCAATTCCTTCTTCTTGATTATACCCTTGAAAAACCAGTTTGTCCTTGTTTCTTGTAACAGTTCCATCCTCATCGAGCTTGTTCCTGAAGACCCACTTTGTGCCAATCACTGATCTATCTAGTGGCCTGGGTACCAAGTGCCATACTTGACTTCTTTCAAACTGATTCAGCTCTTCTTGCATGGCATTTAGCCAATCAGCATCTTGTAGGGCTTCACCAATGTTTTTTGGTTCGATTAAGGATAGAAAGGCATCAAACGCACACAGATTTTTCAAGGAGGCTCTTGTTTTGATTCTGGATGACAAATTGGTTATGATGTTCTCAAGAGGGTGAGAACTTTGATATCTGTGTGGTTCGAGCACCAATTTTTCACTTTTGGATAATTCTATGGTGTCTTGTTGTTGTGGAACAAGATCAGGGCCAGGGTTCACATGTGGAGTTCCCCCTGTCATGTTGCTTGGGGTAGTTGGACCAGGTCCATCACCTATCTCCCATGGCTGCTTCAATGTGTTCACTGCTTCTCACCATTCCAAGCTCCTCATCCTCTAGTTCCTGTCTCTCAGAAAGAGTGTTAGTTTCATCAAAGACAACATGCACACTCTCTTCTACACACATAGTTCTTTTATTGTACACTTTATAGGTTTTGCTATGTGATGAATATCCCAAGAATACTCCCTCATCACTTCTGGAATCAAATTTACCTAGGGAATTTTTGCCATTATTGTGCACAAAGCACTTGCATTTGAAAGCTCTAAGATGGGATATGTTGGGCTTTCTCCCTTTTAGTAATTCATAAGGAGTCTTCTCTACCAGTGGCTTGGTCATGCATCTATTGATTATTTAGCAAGCAGTGTTTATTGCTTCCGCCCAGAAGTTGTGTGGTAGTTTGCTAGAAAGAAGCATGGTTCTTGCCATGTCTTCAAGAGTTCTATTCTTTCTTTCCACAACCCCATTTTGCTGTGGGGTTCTAGGGGTAGAAAAGTTGTGCTTGATACCATGTTCATCACAGAACTCAGCAAACTTTGCATTCTCAAATTCAGTACCATGGTCAGATCTTATTGATGCTAGTTGATGTCCTAACTGATTTTGAGTTTTCTTAACAAATAAGGTGAACATATCAAATGCTTCATCCTTAGATGTCAGAAATAAGGTCCAAGTGAACCTTGAATAATCATCAACTAGAACCATCACATATTTCTTACCACCTCTGCTCAGAGTTCTCATTGGACCACACAGATCCAAATGAACCAATTCCAACGTCCTGGTGGTACCGATCATTTTCTTACTTTTAAATGAGGATCTTACCTGCTTCCCCCTTGCACATGCCTCACAAACTTTGTCTTCCTTGAACTTAATATTAGGGAGCCCTACCACTAAGTCCTTAGAGACTAATTTGTTATGCTGATTTAGACTTGCATTACCAAATCGTTTGTGCCAACGAAGGGGATCACTATCCAAAACACTCAAGCAAGTGAGTTCATTTTCAGACAGTGTGTTCAAGTCTATGACATAGATATTATTCATTCTTTTTCCATGCAAAAAAATCTTGTCAGTAAGCAAGTTAATCACAAAATATTTTGTGGAAGTGAAAGCAACCAGGTTACCTCTATCACACAATTGTGACATATTGATCAGGCTGTATTTCAAGTCATCTATAAAGTACACATGTTCGATGGAACGTGTGTCATCCTTACCTACTTTGCCAACCCCTATAATTTCACCTTTATTTCCATTTCCAAAGGAGACATTTCCTCCTTTGAGGTTTTCAAGTGAAAGGAAATGTTCCTTGTTCCCCGTCATATGCTTTGAGCAGCCACTATCCAAAAAACAAATTTGGCTGCTTCCTCTCACTTGTACCTACAAAAGGAAATCAGGGTTAGTTTTAAGAACCCAAACTAGTTTGGGTCCTTTTCGATGAGAGAATGGATGAATTAATTTTTTTCTGGCCCAATTTGGTAGCCAATTTTGGTTTTTAACAAATCTCTCATTTTTTTGACTGGTCTGCTCTCTTGCAGTACACTTAATTTTGTAGTGGCCAGTCTTACCACAGTGGGTACAGATTTTATTTTAAGGAAGAGTGATATACTTGCTTTTGGTATCCCACTTGGGAAATTGACTCCCAAAGCCAAGCCATCTCCTGTTGCTACTATGATTTTCTTGAAGCCAAGTCAAGGCATCAAAGGATTTATTCCATTTACAAGTTCTTTCTAACTCATGTTTGACTTTACCAAGTTCTACTTTAAGTGTCCTTATCTATTCATCCTTGGCATACATCTCATCTTTTAGTTTGCCCACATTTTCTTCCAGCATGGTATGAAAATGATCAACTACCTTTTTACTAGATCCTAGCTTCAATTTTAAGTTTTCAGATTTTAGCTCTAGAATCTCAATTTCAAGTGGATGAACCTGGTTTATTAGGATAGTATGTTTCTTTTCAGATTCACTTGCCCTGACTTCTAGGTTCAAGAATTTTGCTTTTAGCATTGTACATTCTTTAGTGAGTTGTTCTTTCTCTCTGGCTGTTTCTTCAGAATCCTCCATTAAATAAAGTAGCAACTCATAGAGTTTTTCTTTAGATAGGAATTTTATTTTGTTTTTAAGATGGGAGATACTTACCTCTGGCACTTCATATGATTCCTCATCAGATTCTCCAATTGCCATGAGCGCTTGTTCTTTATTTTCACCATCTTCTGATTCTTCATTTGAACTTTCCCCCCAAGCAGCAACCATAGCCTGTGTTGTGGTTTTCTTGGGTTGGACCAGTTCCTTCTTTCAAATCTCTCCCTTTTCCATTCTACTTCCCACTGAGGACAGTTCTTGATGTGGTGGTCAGTCTTTCCACACTTGTAGCATCCCTCATTGGTTGTCCTTTATGAAGCTTTTGCTTTGTTGTAGTTTCCTCCCTTAGAGATGCCCTTATTCCTCATGAGAAAGTTTCTGAATTCTTTGGTAATCATGGCCATCTCATCATCCTCTAGATCTTCTCCCTCAGTGATCCTTAGTGCTAGACTCCTCTCCTTCTTTGGAGCATCCATTTTCATTGTCTACCTTCTAAGTTCATAAGCAGTACGGTTTCAAATCAACTCGTCCAATATGAGGGTTGCCATATTTTTGGATCCCTGGATAGCAGTGATCTTGCTTTCCCAGGAAATTGGCAAGACCCTAGTCAGGATCTTCTCTACCCTGTCTTCTTCAAGAATTACTCTACCAAGAGACTTAAGTTCATTTGTTAAGGTTGTGAACCTTGTGTACATCTCTTGTATTGTCTCTCCTTCTTTCATAGTGAAGTTTTCATACTTAGAGTATAGTAGAGTACCTCTGGACCTTTTTACCTGAGGTGTTCCTTCATGGGCTACTTGTAGGGTATCCTAGATTTCTTTGGTTGTGGTGCAACTTTGGATTCTGCTATATTCGTCTGGACCTAGTCCACACACTAGCCATTTTTTCGCCTTTGCATTCTTCTCCCATTTCTCTAGATCATCCGCAGTGCAATCAACCCTAGTCTTTGGTACATCTACACCTTTAGCAGTCTTCTTCATGGTGGCTAGAGGACCATCAGTGAATATGTCCCAGAGTTCATAGTCTTCTCCAATCAGGTGGTCATTCATCATGTTCTTCCACAAAGAGTAGTACTGACCATTGAAGAGTGGTGGCNCTTCAATACCACACAAGAGGGGGGGGGGGTGATTTGTGTGGTGTCCAATTTTTCGAGTGTTGTCTTACTTAGAAGAACCTGGTTCTTCTTGGTGTTCCAACTTCTACTGGTGCGGAATAATAAATGCAGTAAAGTAAAAACACAGAGATTTTTACGTGGAAAACACCTGGCTCAAAAGGTGAAAAAACCACGACCTACTACTTAGTAGGATTTTCCCAAACTCTTCACTACAACTCTTAGCCAAAAAGCATTTACAAAATAAACTCTTTTAGGTAAACCTAGGACTAACTCTAATCCCTTTGTAGCAACCTAGCTTCTAGCTAATTGCGACAAGTTTCAAGTTAACTCTAACTTGAACAATGTGTACCTATTACAATTGCTTCTAATAAAGTTGAAAAGATACAATATTAAATCACCTACTACAACCAACTAGACTCAATAAACAATTGGATGGAACTGGTTCTTCTAGCTGGTCAGTAGCCTTTGTGTTGCACAAGGGTTCTGCTTGCAAAATACCACTGGGAATTTTGCTTTTCAGATCTTGATTCACTTCAGTTTTTTTGCATGTCCTATTCAGCAGGAATGCTTCAACATTTTATAAAATCAGTAGTTGAGATTGTTGTTCAGTTCTAGTGCAACTCTTCCTTGGTGTAAGAGTTTGTATTAAACTCAACTTCCTTCCTTTGTTACTATCCTTGATGAATTCAAACTCTATCCTCTTATCAATTTGCAACCTTTTTTCTTTAGGAGACAACCTCTTAGTTCCCAGATAATTCACATAACTTGTTATCTCCTATGCATGGACTCTTCGCGTGCCAATGAGTCTGCTTGAACAATGTTAGCCTGATGGACCTGGTTCAACTTGGTAGACATTTGTCAATCTTCAAAACCATGCAGTGACTTGGGTCAACACTGAGCAAATCTGTCGGGAATATATGGCATTCGCTTGGGGTGGTGGAAAGTGATTTGGTCATTCCATGCCCTTCGCATAAATTCTTGCTGGTACTGACCCTTTTGGAGATGTTCTAAGAGCCACAGTTGTAGTAACAAGTTGCAACCCTCGAAGTGTTTAGATCCTCTTTGACAACGTTCTAGAGCTTAATAAATGTCTGCTATGATCATTGGGACAATGCTGAAAGTTTGCCCATCAACGCCCTCCATCAAAGTCTTGGTTACCATAGCTAACCTAGTGTGAATCCTTTCCTTCTTTATTAGAAACACGATTAATCCCAGGAAACAAACAATGAAGACAAATACCCTACGGTGAATGTGTCCTAGAGACATCATTGCAAATTCATCGTGGTAGGTACGGTATGATTTGCTATGACCGTACCTTTCATATAAGTACTCGAATGGTATGTATGATTTCTTCAAGCATTCTAACTCGGCGTTCTTCTTTAGACCCATCATTTTAAGAAAACCCTTGCATGTGCGGTTCTCAAGCACCAATAGTCAAGGGTTTTCCCAGACTAACCCAGTTAGTCCTCCAATTTCCTCTAGCAACGGTGTCATCTCAATGTCCCCAAAATGAAAGACGGCTCTTTCGCTATCCCAGAATAGGGTGGCAGCCTCGATCAACATATTGTTGGGTTGAATGTCTAGGAGAGACGGTAAGTTACCCAGGTATTTCTTGACAAGTTTCTTATCACTAGAGTGAAGATCCTCCCACCGGTTCAAGAGCTTTGGGTGGATATTGCTAACCATGCCAAATGTAGGGACTTCGTGTTTCATATTTCAGCAAGACAACATAGTTAGGCCCTTACCCCCACCAGATTCGACTATTTACACATTATGATTAGCATACAAACTTTTAGTTCTTCAAATAAATGCACAGAACGTGATGATGTCTGTTGGGATTATGAAAACCCGATGGACTTTGGACAAGATTGTCTTAAAGAATATTGTTCGGACAACACATTAACCTAGCTAGGTTTGACCATGATGCATGTTTAGTTTAACAGAGTAAGGTTTCTATGGGGTATTAGACTGGTACCCTTGAGCGTACAACTCAAGGGGGAAGGCACGGAACCGTCGACTGCACCGCTGATCGACTAGTTTTACCGCAAATAAGCCTTTACAAATTTTGGGGTGATATAAAATAGGAAGGGCACAACCACTCATCAAGCGTTGCTAAAGGATTTGTTTTTGGCCCGAGTGGAGTATGATGTTGAGAATGATTATGAAATACTTGAAAGAAAAAAAACAATTAATTGCACATAAGAGAGGGGGAAGAGGTGCAAATTCACAAAGTATTTTGAAATGGTAAAAGCCTAGAATTCCCCAGCGAAGTCGTCATGCTGTCGCGCCCCCTTTTTTTTCAACTCCTCCTTTAGGATCGGTCAGGGTTCTTGATACTATTGGGACAACTTGTTTCCTTTTGGGAAAGGGGGTATGCAAGGAATTGGAGAGTCGTCACCTAACAAGTTAAGGTGCGTTAGGGCACCTATTAAGGGTCATTTACAAACATAGACTTGGATAACCAGAGATAGGGTAAGGGCTTGAAATTACTCCAAGGGGAAGTTGTTAGTAACCCCTCAGAGTCCAAAATTGTGGTTCCCGTCCAAACAACTTTATGAATTTAAGCAAGTAACAAATAGGCAGTTAAAGTTTAAACAAGTAGGGATTTGAGAGAATTTGCAGTCTAAGCACACATGTGAAAGTATCCTCGAAAAGATTAAAGCTTGAAGAGGGTTTTTGAAAGAGTTACAATTTAAACACATATGAAAAGGATAGGGGAAGTCCTAGGTTATTTATCCTATAGGATCACATCAGTACAATGCCCAGTAATCACTCCCCAGAAGAGGGACTACACATGGAATTAGTGCACCGGTCATCATGTCCATATCTACCCTTCTCACCCCTTAGCGGTTATTAAAGCGAGTTTTATTTAGCGACCCCTATGTGTGTTGTTACCTGTCACGACCCAGAATCCCAATCTGAGTCGTGATGGAGCCCATCGACGGGGTTAGGCAAGCCAATAATAATTACACCAAGTGATACATTTCCCATCTAGTTAAACAGTCAAAGATTCCCAATTTATAATGACAAACATGATACTAGCCTCGAGCGGAAGTGAAATCCTAGAAGATACAAGCTGAAATAAAATGCACACATAGATATACATCCCAAAACCCCAAAATATATATATACACTACGCGTGTGTGCCAGGAACTAGTGTCACGAGTGTCATGGGCAACTTCTAAATATTCAATGACTACAATATATACAGAGTCTCCGTCTGAATGAAATGAGCGGAGAATTGTAACAAAAGAGCTCCAGGGTGCTGGTAGGAAGTCGCCGAGAAAGCAGCTCACCGAGAAGTATGACCACGGTATCAATATCTAGCGCCAGCCTGATAGTCATACGCGCCAGCCTCCGGACCTGTACAGTCAAGTACAGAAAAGAAATGAAAGTGCAGCATGAGTACATATTGAATAAATACGTACCCAGTGAGTATCCCGCCTAAACTAGAAGAAGTAGTGACGAGAGGTCGACTCGATACTCACTAGGGTCCAGCAGTAGTAACATGTGATAAAATATGATGAAATACAGTATACTATACTAAAAACAGAGAAAATCCAAACAGCTACAGAACTTAAACAATAAAGCACTTGCAAGAGTAAGACCACCGAATGAAACAAAAATCATAAATTCTTTGAATTCGCCGTGGCGTACGACCCGCTCCCTTATATTTCACAATTACATTTTGAATCCGCCGTGGAATACGGCCCGCTCCCTTATATTTCACAATTTCATTTCAAATCCGCCGTGGCGTACGACCCGCTCCCTTATATTTCATAATTTCCTTTAAAATCCACCGTGGCATACGGCCCGCTCCCTTATATTTCACAATTTCATTTAAAATTCGCCGTGGCGTACGACCCACTCCCTTATATTTCACAATTTCATTTAAAATCCATCGTGGCGTACTGCCCGCTCCCTTATATTTCACAATTTAATTTAAAATCCGTCGTGGCGTACGGTCTGCTCCCTTATATTTCACAATTTCATTTCAAATCCGTCGTGGCGTACGGCCCGCTCCCTTATATTTCACAATTTCATTTCAATGGACCTCAGAAGAAAAACCTGATGCAAAAACATAATTTCGTAAGAAATATAGTATTACAATAAATCATAAGAGCATTTCAACGAAAAGAAAGAAACATATTTAAGGCATTGCAAGGAAACATACAAGGCATGATGTGGGCCTAACTACCCGGACATAACAATAATAGCCGCTACGTACGGGCTCTCGTCACTTGGTGTGTACGTAACCCCCAAAAAAGTTACACATAGCATATATATCACCTATGGAGACAATTCCCTCTTACAAGGTTAGAAAGGAGACTCACCTCGTGTCGAATCTACCCCTCGGACCACAATTGCGCCCGAAACTCCGAATTCTATACCCGAGGACTCGCAACTAGTCAAAAGATATATAATGACATCAATGCATGTACAATGTGATAACTTATCTTAGTTATTCAATAAAATCGCTATTCTTGAAGAATTCTCAATTTCCAACCCTGGCCTCTCATGGCCAAATTCCGGAAATTTTCGAAGGAATGAACTACCCGAAGCCTAAGGATCGTAATTACATAATTTATTAAGGAATTTTTTGCTAAAAATGAAGTTTCACTATTTTCCCAAAACCCCACATTTTTCTATCAATTCCTATGAATTTTAAGATAATTGGAAGGGGATTTTATTTGAATTTGATGTTAAAAGTCATGAAAAACAGACTAGAAATCACTTACCTTGATGAGTTTGAACTTGGGCAGTCTTTTCCCTAGCTTCAAGGAGCTCTAATGGAGGTTGGGTATTGAATAATGAGGATGAATCCCGTAATTGGACATTTAAGAGGGGCTGCCAACAGGGGTTTCCGTATCTGCGACCTTGGGACCGCAGGTGCGGTCCCGCACCTGCGAGTAACCGCCCCTGCGGAAAAGGTCATGGAACCCTGGCATCGCGCCCACGGAGAGGGAGTCCGCGCCAGTGGTCCCGCTCTTGCGGCCTGTAGCTCGCACCTGCGGACTTTGGGCAAGGGGGCTGAGGTCGCGCCTGCGGAGGGGAGTTTCTGCACCAGCGGACCAGCCTCTGCGGGATTTGTTCCGCACCAGCGGAGGCTCCGCACCTACGAGGCTGGGACCGCAAGAGCGGTCCCGCACCTGCGGCTGGGCAACCGCACCTGCGGTCACACCAGTTGATGTGCACCAGCAATTGTTTTAGCTGGTTTTTGGCTTCGTGTGGTGTCCGGGAGGCACCTAGGCCCACCCGAGCCCCCGTCCAAATATACCAACAAGTCTGTATTCATGATACGGACTCGCTCGAACTTCCGGAACATGGAAAACAACAACGAAACTCGAAATCAAACCCTAAAACAAAATTAATCAAACTTAAGAACTTTAAAATTCTAGAATTCACTTCAACGCGCCGAACCAGCCTAAACTACTCAGAATGACTTCAAAATTTGCAGACAAGTTATAAATGACACAACGGAACTATTCTCGGTCTCCGAATTTCAATCGGACCTCGGGAACATAAAATCATATTCCAAACCAAATTTCAAATTCTATGAGATTTCTCAAACTTCATTAACTCCAATTTTCCTCATTTTATCCGAAACCAATCAAATCAAGTCAGTTTTACACCAAATTTCATAGATAACTTATATAACACATATTGAACCTATTCCGGGCTCCGAAATCATAATACAGGTCCGGCAGCACAGGTTTCACATCAAGGTTCATTTTCATAAGCCTTTAATATTTTCATAAAACAATTTTTTTTGAAAATTCATTTCTCGGACTTGGGTCCTCGGAACTCGATTCCAGGCATACGCCCAAGTCCCATATTTTCCTACGGACCTTCCGGAACCATCGGATCACGGATCCGGGTCCGTTTACCAAAAATGTTGACCAAAGTCAATTTTTTTATTTAATAAATTATCACAAATTTAACTCTTAATCAAGTTTTTCACACAAAGGCTTCCAGGTTACGCGTCCGGGCTGCGCACGCACATCGAGGTGAGATTAATGGAGTCTTTCGGGCCTCGAAAAATAGTCCAAATTAGATGCACATAAGATGACCCCTTTTTGGTTCATCACAATCTCCCCCTCTAAAACAAACGTTTGTCCTCGAACGGACGTAGAATCGTACCTGAAGTGCCGAATAGTTGTGGATACCTGCTCCGCATGTCCTCCTCGGACTCCCAAGTCCCCTCACCGACTGGTTGGCTTCTCCACTGGACCTTTGCGGTAGAAATTCTCTTAGACCTCAACTGACGGTCATGCCTATCAATAATAGCGATTGGCTCCTCCTCGAAGCCCAACTTCTCATCTAACTGAATAGTGCTGAAATCAATCACGTGAGAGAAATCGGCATGATATCTCCGGAGCATGGATACATGAAATACCGGATGAACTCTCAATAAGGCAGGAGGTAGAGCGAGCTCATAAGAAACCTCCCCAACTCGCCTCAACACCTCGAAAGGGCCTATAAACCTGGGGCTTAGCTTGCCCATCTTCCCGAATCTCATAACGCCCTTCATCGGCGAAATCTTCAACATAACGTTATCTCCCTCCATAAAAACTACATCAAGCACCCTCTGATCCGCGTAACTCTTCTGTCTGGACTGAGCTATACGGAGCCTTTCCTGAATAATCTTCACCTTTTCCAAGGCATTTCTCACCAGATTTGTACCATATAGCTTGGCCTCGCCAAGCTCAAACCACCCAATCGGGGAACGACAGCGCTCGAATGGATCCATCTCGATGCTGGACTGATAACTGTTATTGTATGCAAACTTTGCCAAAGGCAAGAACTGGTCCCATTGACCGCCAAAATCAATCACACAAGCCCTGAGCATATCCTCCAAAATTTGAACTATACGCTTCGACTGCCATCAGTCTGAGGGTGAAATGCTGAGCTGAGATCTATCTGAGTGCCCATCTCACTGTGCAATGCTCTCCAAAAGTGCGAGGTGAACTGAGGACCTCGATCTGATATAATGGACACCGGCACACCGTGCAACCGGACTATCTCCCGAACATAAATCTGAGCCAGCCTCTCAGTAGAATAAGTAGTAGCCACAGGAATGAAATGCGCTGGTTTGGTCAAACTATCCACAATGACCCAAACCGCGTCAACCTTCCGCAAAGTCCAAGGCAACCCAACAACAAAGTCCATGGTGATGCGCTCCCACTTTCACTCAGGAATGGGCATCTGCTGAAACAAGCCTCCTGGTCTCTGGTGCTCGTACTTGACCTGCTGACAATTGAGACACCTAGCCACAAACTGCACTATATATTTCTCCATCCGTCTCCGCCAGTAGTGCTGCTTCAAATCACGGTACATTTTCGTCGCACCCGGATGAACAGAATATCGAGAACTGTGGGCCTCTTCCAAAATTCTCTGCCTCAAGCCATCAATATTAGGAACACATAAACGGCCCTAGAGTCTCAAGACACCATCCTCACCCAAAGTAACCTCCTTGGCTCTGCCTTGGACCACTGCATCTCGAAGCTCTGCAAGGCATGGATCATCAAACTGTCGAGCCATAATCTCCCCCAACAACGAAGACTGAGCAACTACATGAGCCAAAACTCGACGAGGCTCTGAAAGGTCCAACCTCACAAGGTGATTGGCCAAGGACTGGATGTCCAAGGCTAAAGGTCTCTCCTCAGCTGCAATGTAGGCTAAGCTACCCATACTCGCCGCCCTCCTGCTCAAAGCATATGCTACTACATTCGCCTTGCTCGGATGATATAAAATAGTGAGATCGTAATCTTTTAACAATTCAAGCCATCTCCGCTGTCTTAAGTTAAGGTCCCTCTACTTAAGCAAGTACTGCAGGCTGCGGTGGTCAGTATAAACCTCACAAGATACACCATATAGATAATGCCGCCATATCTTCAAAGCATGAACAATCGTTGCCAACTCCAAACCGTGCACAGGGTAATTCTTTTCATGAACCTTCAGCTATCGCGAAGCATAAGCAATAACCCTGCAATCCTCCATCAGCACACACCCCAACCCGACGCGTAAAGCATCGCAATACACGGTATACATCCCAGAACCGGAAGGCAATGATAGAACTGGTGCTGAGGTCAAAGCTGACTTAAGCTTCTGAAAGCTCGCCTCACACTCGTCGTACCACTGAAACGGAACATTCTTCTGAGTCAATCTGGTCAGTGGGGCTGCAATATAGGAGAACCCCTCCACGAATCGGCAATAATATCCTGCTAGGCCCAAACTCCTGATCTCTGTAGCTGAAGTAGGACGCAGCCAACCCTGAATCGCCTCAATCTTCTGAGGATCAACCTTGATACCTTCCCCGGATACCACATGCCCAAAAAATGCCACGGAATCTAACCAGAACTCACACTTGGAGAACTTAGCATACAATTTCTGTTCCCGCAAGGTCTGGAGCACAACTCTCAAGTGATGCTCATGCTCACCCAGGCTCCGCGAATAAATCAAGATGTCATAAATGAAGACAATGATGAAGGAATCAGTATACAGCCTGAATACCCTATTCATCAAGTCCATGAATGTTGTTGGGGCATTGGTTAAACCAAAAGACATCACCAGGAACTCATAATGGCCATACCTGGAACGAAATGCAGTCTTTAGAACATCTAAAGCCCGAATCCTTAGCTGATGATAACCCAATCTCAAGTCAATCTTAGAAAACACACGAGCACCCTGTAACTGATCAAACAAATCATTGATGCGCGGAAGAGGATACTTATTCTTAATGGTAACCTTATTCAGCTGGCGGTAGTCAATGCACATCCGCATAGACCCATCCTTCTTCTTCACAAATAAGACTGGAGCACCCAACGGTGACACACTCGACCTGATGAACCTTTTCGACAACAACTCCTCAAGCTGATCCTTCAACTCCTTCATCTCCTTAGGAGCCATACGATAGGGGGGATGGAAATAGGTTGAGTATCTGGAGCCAAATTAATACAAAAGTCAATATCTCGATCTGGGGCCATGCCGAGAAGATCCGAAGGAAACACATCCAGGAACTCTCGAACAACAGGCACTGAATCAATGGTAGGAGACTCGGCGGTGGTGTCCCGCACATAAGTCAGGTAGGCCAAACAACCCTTCTCGACCATATGCCGAGCCTTTATGAAAGAAATAACGTGACTGGAGGCACTAACTGAAGAACCTCTCCATTCTAGTCTAGGCGACTCAGGCATGGCTAAAGTGACTGTCTTGGCATGGAAATCTAACACAGCATGATAAGGAGATAGCCAATCCATGCCTAGGATAACCTCAAAATCAATCATATCCAGCAATAAAAGGTCTGCTCTGGTATCGAGATCGCAGAAAGTGACCATACAAGACCGGTAGACCCGCTTTACCACCACAGAATCACCCACAGGAGTGGACAGATATATAGGAGAACACAAGGACTCACGAAGAACATCCAGAAAACGAGAAAATAGTACAGATACATATGAATACGTGGATACTGGGTCAAATAGTACCGAAGCTTCCCTACCACATACGGAGATAATACCTGTGATCACGGCGTCTGAGGCCACTGCATCTGATCTGGCCGGAATGGCATAAAATCTTGTTGAGGCTCCTGAAGATTAAACTCCCCCAGAGTGAACCGGAACTAACTGACCTCCTCCTGACTGGCCTCCCCTTCTTGGACGACCCCTGCCGACCTGTCCCCCACCTCGGGGCGGCCGGACTACTGGTGCTGAACTCTTAAGCTGATAACTCTGTTGCACTGCCTTGCCCCGATACCTGGGACAAACCCTCCACATATGACCCAGCTCCCCACACTCGTAACAACCTCTTGGTGCTACAGACAGTTGCCCGAAAGAGGAAGAACCCTGAATAGCTGGAGGGTGGTGTGAACCCTCTGGTAAGGCACTGAAATAGGAGCTAAAAGACCTCTGATGACTGGAATAGTTGTTGGGTGCACCCTGGGTGGCTGGGGGAAGATAAGAATGCTCTGGCATAGCGCTGAGCTGAGGCCTCGTTGCAATACCCCTGGGAGGTAGTGGAGGTGCTGAATATGAAGGCCTACTGAACTGGCCGCCTCCGAACTGACCTCTACCCCTAGCTGGAGCACCCCTAAAGTCACCTGTGAACCTGGCCCTCTTGTCCTGCTGACCCTGCTCCCTGCTCCTCATACGGTAACCCTCAATCTGTCGAGCTATCTCGACTATATGGGGTACCCATCTCTACCTCTCTGGCCATAGAGGCCCTAATACCTGGATGCAAGCCTGCCACAAACCGCCGCACCCTCTCGACATCAGTAGGCAATATCATAAGGGCATGGCGAGACCACTCTGAAAATCTAGCCTCATAATCAGTCACTGACATCTGCCCCTGCTCTAGTCACTCAAATTGACCCCGTAGCTCTTCCCTCTCGGAAGGTGGAATGTATCTATCTAGAAATAACTGAGCGAACTGGTCCCAAGTGACAAGAGGAGAATCTGCTGGCCTACTGAGAATATATGACCGCCACCACCTGCGAGCTCTGCCTTCTAACTGAAATGTGGTGAAATCCACTCCATGGGACTCCAAAATCCTCATGTTGTGCAGTATGTCCCCGCACCTATCAATAAAATCCTGAGCATCCTCTAAGCGCTCACCCTCGAAGACTGGAGGGCGAAGTCAGGTCCATCTATCCAACATCTACTGTTGGTCACCCTCTGCAACTGGCCTGGGCTCTGGGGCTGCTACTACGGGCTGAACCCCTCCCACAGGCGGTGTGCCCAGGGTATGACGTGCTGCTGCTGCCTGACCTATTGCTTGAGCAGTAGGGGTCTGGACTCCCCCTCCCGCCTGAGAAGTGGCAGGGTCGGCTGTAAATAAACCAGCCTAATACATAGTGTCCATGAATCTTAGCATACGGCCCATGACCTCCTGAAAGCCTGGCCCCGTCATGAAATCCACTGGAGCAGGTGCTACTGGAGGCACCTCATCCTGCTCCTCTATAATAGGGTCCTCTGGTGGTACCCCTGGCGTAGCTCTGGGACGCCCTCGACCCCTGCCTGGAGCAGGTGCTCTACCCCTGCCCCTACCTCAACCTTGGGCAGCCGGGGCAACGGCCTCTCCTGGACCAGGAACATGGGATGCACGCGTCCTCACCATCTGCGAGAGAACGCAAGAATAATTTGAGTACATCATAGATTGCACGACAGGATATGAATAAGGGGAAGTTTCCTAACACCCCATATCTTCCTGAAGATAAGTACAAATGTCTCTGTACCGATCCGCAAGACTCTAATGGGCCTGCCCACGACTCGTGAGACTTACGTGAACCTAGTGCTCTGATACCACGTTGTCACGACCCAGAATCCCAATCCGAGTCGTGATGGCGCCCAACGACGGGGTTAGGCAAGCCAACAATAATTACACCAAGTGATACCTTTCCCATCTAGTTCAACAGTCAAAGATTCCCAATTTATAACGACAAACATGATACTAGCCTCGAGCGGAAATGGAATCCTAGAAGATACAAGCTGAAATAAAATGCACACATAGATGTACATCACAAAACTCCAAAATATAAATATACACTACGCGTGTGTGCCAGGAACTAGTGTCATGAGTGTCATGGGCAACTACTGAATATACAATGACTACAATATATACAGAGTCTCCGTCTGAATGAAATGAGCGGATAATTGTAACAAAAGAGCTCCAGGGTGCTGCTAGGAAGTCGCCGAGAAAGTAGCTCACTGAAAAGTATGACCACAGTATCAATATCTAGCGCAGGCCTGATAGTCAGACGTGCCAGCCTCCGGACCTGTACAGTCAAGTACAGAAAAGAAANTAACATGTGATAAAATATGATGAAATACAGTAGGCATGTCAGGGAAATAAGCAACAAGTACATATACTAAAAAAAGAGAAAATCGAAAGAGCTACTAAACTTAAACAATAAAGCACTTTCAAGAGTAAGACCACCGAATGAAACAAAAATCACAAATTCTTTGAATCCGCCGTGGCGTACAGCCCGTTCCCTTATATTTCACAATTACATTTCGAATCCGCTGTGGCAAACAGCCCGCTCTCTTATATTTCACAATTTCATTTCAAATCGGTCGTGGCGTACGACCTGCTCCCTTATATTTCACAATTTCATTTAAAATCCGCCGTGGCGTACGGCCCGCTCCCTTATATTTCACAATTTCATTTCAAATCCGTCGTGGCGTACGGCCCTCTCCCTTATATTTCACAATTTCATTTCAATGGACCTCAGAAGAACAACATGACGCAAAAACATAATTTCATAGGAAATATAGCATTACAATAAATCATAAGAGCATTTCAACGAAAATAAAGAAACATATTTAAGGCATTGCAAGGAAACATACAAGGCATGATCTGAGCCTAACTACCCGGACATAACAATAATAGCCGCTACGTACGGACTCTAGTCAATTGGTGCGTACGTAGCCCCCAAACAAGTTACACATAGCATATATATCACCTATGGGGACAATTCCCTCTTACGAGGTTAGAAAGAGGACTCACCTCGTGTCGAATCTACCACTCGGACCACAATTGCGCCCGAAACTCCGAATTCTATACCCGAGGACTCGCAACTAGTCAAAAGATATATAATAACATAAATGCATGTACAATGTGATAACTCATCTTAGTTATTCAATAAAATCGCTATTCTTGAAGAATTCTCAATTTCCAACCCTGGCCTCTCATGGCCAAATTCCGGAAATTTTCGAAGGAATGAACTACCCGAAGCCTAAGGATCGTAATTACATAATTTATTTAGGAATTTTTGGCTAAAAATGAAGTTTCACTATTTTCCCAAAACCCCACATTTTTCTATCAATTCCTATGAATTTTAAGATAATTGGAAGGGGATTTTATTTGAATTTGATGTTAAAAGTCATGAAAAACGGACTAGGAATCACTTACCTTGATGAGTTTGAACTTGGGCAGTCTTTTCCCTGGCTTGGAGGAACTCTAATAAAGGTTGGGTATTGAATAATGAGGATGAATCCCGTAATTGGACATTTAAGAGGGGCTGCCAACAGGGGTTTCCGCACCTGCGACCTTGGGACCGCAGGTGAGGTCCCGCACCTGCGAGAAACTAACCGCCCTTGCGGAAAAGGGCCTGGAACCCTGGCATCGCGCCCGCGGAGAGGGAGTCCGCGCCAGCGGTCCCGCTCTTGCGTCCTGTAGCTCGCACCTGCGGACTTTGGGCAAGGGGGCTAAGGTCGCGCCTGCGGAGGGGAGTTTCCGCACCAGCGGACCCGCCCCTGCGGGATTTGTTCTGCACCAGCAGAGGCTCCGCACCTGCGAGGCTGGGACCGCAGGAGCGGTCCCGCACCTGCGGCTGGGCAACCGCACCTGCGGTCACACCAGCTGCTGTGCACCAGCACTTGTTTTAGCTTGTTTTTGGCCTCGTGTGGTGTCCGGGAGGCACCTAGGCCCACCCGAGCCCCCGTCCAAATATACCAACAAGTCTGTATTCATGATACGGACTCGCTCGAACTTCCGGAACATGGAAAACAACAACGAAACTCGAAATCAAACCCCAAAACAAAATTAATCAAACATAAGAACTTTAAAATTCTAGAATTCACTTCAACGCGCCGAACCAGCCTAAACTACTCGGAATGACTTCAAAATTTGCAGACAAGTTATAAATGACACAACGGAACTATTCCCGGTCTCCGAATTTCAATCGGACCTCGGGAACATAAAATCACATTCCAAACCAAATTTCAAATTCTATGTCATTTCTCAAAACTTCATTAACTCCAATTTTCCTCATTTTATCCGAAACCAATCAAATCAAGTCCGTTTTACACCAAATTTTACAGATAAATTATATAACACATATTGAACCTATTTCGGGCTCCGAAATCATAATACGGGTCCGGCAGCATAGGTTTCACATCAAGGTTCATTTTCATAAGCCTTTAATATTTTCATAAAACAATTTTCTTTAAAAATTCATTTCTCGGACTTGGGTCCTCGGAATTCGATTGCAGGTATACGCCCAAGTCCCATATTTTCCTACGGACCTTCCAGAACCGTGGGATCACGGATCCGGGTCTTGTTACCAAAAATGTTGACTAAAGTTAATTTTTTTATTCAATAAATTATCACAAATTTAACTCTTAATCAAGTTTTTCACACAAAGGCTTCCCGGCTACACGCCCGGGCTGTGCACGCACATCAAGGTGAGAATAATGGAGGCTTTCGGGCCTCGGAACACAGTCCAAATCAGATGCACATAAGATGACCCCTTTTTGGGTCATCACATTACCCGTCCCTTCTTAATGGTCCCGGAGGGATTTAGGACCTCTACCTATGGGTAGTTCTAAACAGACCCCTAAGGTTGGAAGGATAAAATACTAAGGCGACAAGCAATAACATATAGGACTTCAGCAAATAGTACAGGAAAGAACAGATAAAAGGCTCAGGTTCACCTTCTTATGTAATACATATAAGCAGCACGACTCAAACACAAATAAGGGCAGTAGAATCCTAGGACATGGTATCTAGGTGAGTATCAGATCACAAGGAGCATGCAGATTTATTTATAACCCAAAAATAAAGTCCTAACCAGTTCGCCTACCGATTATAAAACCTGTTAAGCATTAGGCAGCATGCGCAAAGAAGCCGATACCCAGTTTTTGCAATTTTAATCACCTAAGGCTTGCCTAGACGTAGGACAGTGTATAATAGTTACTAAACTTATTAAGGAAAAGTTGTTATAAATTGTTTTACCTAAACATGTTGTTCTAGGTGCTGCAAAGTACAAGATTATTGCACGTTGTTTAGAAACAGAGTGAAACTGTTTTTATGTCATCCTTTGTGCATCAATAGTTAACTAGGTGTAGTTGAACGAGTGAGACCCTAGAACATGATATCTAGCATGCATGTACAAGGTAGGATGATTTATATGCAGAACTCCTAAAAGCAAGTTATCTAAATGCACAACACGTTTTTAGGATATGCAAAGTTCCTTAAAGTAGGATTCTTAAATGCACAGCAGTTACAACATTAGGAACGGTTTCAAAATATGCATAAGTGATAGTTTATTTTAGTGTTGTTATTTATCCTAGATACATGATTTCGAAGTGCACAACATGGTTATAGCATTATGAGACATTATTGCATGAATAGTGACTTATATTAATGTGTTTATCCTAAAACAGGATTTCTAAGTGATGATAGTACAAAAATGAGATGCTGAAACAATGTGAAAGACCTAATGCATGATATCTAATGTGTATCTATAAGTAGAGTGGTTTATATGCAAAATTGTTAAAGCATGATTTCTAGATGCTCAGCAGGTTACAACATTATTAGACATGATCTCAAATTATGCATAGTTTGTGTCAACATTGTCATTTATCCTAAAGACATGATTTCTAAGTGATAAAGCAGTAATGTTAAAATGAGATGCTGAGAAACAGTATATATGAAATCTAGGAGGCATGGTATCTAATGCATGATATGCTTCGCACACATTAGTCCTAAATATGAATTCAATTGCGCACAAAAGGAATGTAAACCTATGAGCATGGTTTCTACCCTTTGATATTTATGACATGTATAGCTACCCTTCCCCTTTTCACTATCCATCCCCAGTATTTGTTTACAATAAATTATTACAAACCATTATTGAATGAATTACATAAATAGATAAGAAAAATATAAGCTATACTATAGGGAGCCTACCAATAGGCCCAAATTTCCAGAGTTCCAATGCCAATTGGTTTTCACAGCCTTTCATATAATCCGGGTGTGTCAAAGTTTCCTAAGGACCTCAAGGGATCCCGGGCAGTGCTCATACCCAGATTTCATAACCATGATTGAGTAAGTGTGGTGTGGAAGAGCCAGCTGTAATGTATCATAGTTAAGAGGGACCTCATAGGGATCCCAAAGCAGTCACACATTAGAGGGGCAGAACTTAGATGTCTAAGAATAGAGTGAGAGTGCTTGCCATAGTTTGAAAGGATTTGAGTAGGAAAATAGTCTAGACAAGAAAGATTGGTTCCAAATGAGTTTTGCAAAACAGTAAAAGACTTTATTCAACAAAAATAGTTTGAAAAGAGTAGGGCAATCAGAACAAACAACATTCACATTTAAGGATCAGAAAACCACACATAGAACAAAGACTGAGACAAGTTCAGCAACCACAAACAAGGTGATGAGGGATTGAGGACAAGTATAGAGCATATAGGGGTAAGCACATAGTAGGCAGAGATGCACATAGGTACTAAGTCAAGGAAGTTCTAAGGGAATTCAAAGGGGGTTAGGGTACAGTAGGTATTTCAGAATCAAAAAGAATAAAGCAATCATAAAGTGCAACTTGCTTTAGATAAGAGAGTTCAAGCCAGTAATCAGAGAAGCTTAAGTAAAGCAGAATCAGTGAAGTATACTAAAGGGGGGCATCAGTACATAAGCATGCTGAGTTCTAATGGGGGGGATACATGACATGTAAAATGAATAAAAATGCAGCGAGGTTAAGTACAAACTTCAAATCAAAACCACAAGTAAAAGCATATGAGAAACATGATGAATTGAAATACCAAAAGAAACATGTTGTTTTTTAGACTTAGAATGAAATTAGGACATACCAGTATAGGAGAAAATAAGCGCAGAAGAGAGTATTTTTTGTATAAGAGAGAGTTTTGAACAGTGTGTGTTCGTGTCATGTGCTAGTGAAAGACTAGGGTATTTATAGTTTTAAAGTAGTCAGAAAAATAAGGTAAAAATAATAGTTCAACAGTAATTATAGAAGTATATACTAATTAGAATTCAATTAGTATAAAGACTTCCTTTAATTATGGAATCATATTCAAACGGTAATAAACAGTGATAACACAAGGAAAGAAAATCGTATAAGGCTGATTGTACATATAAGGAAATAGCATAAGCATAGTATAGTATAAAGCATGTAAGTAAGGCCAAGTTCAGAATCCTATTTAAGGAAAATATATACGAATTAGTTTGACAGCAAAATCAGCCCGAGAAATCAGGCAAGAGAAAATTTAAATCCTGGAAATCAGTAAGGAGATCCTCGAGTGAGGTTCTAATTACAGGAAATCAGCATCCTAATTAAGAAAAATGCTCGAGAATCAGTAGAAAATATCATGCAAGGTCAATGAAGAACCAATCACAGGGATTCAAAGACTCACAAATAGAAAACAATACGAACTTTGGGGAAATCAGCACAAGCTTATGAGAACAAACATAATAAACTCATAATAGGCGAAAATCAGAAATCCTAACAAGAAAACATAGGGTAAAATCACATAAATCAGGGGTTCACATGGAGCATGGCCTACAATAATAGAATGAATGTAATACAGGCAGGAGAAGTGAAGATTCAAAGACATTGATGAACAAAAAAATAGAGTAGAACCACACAATAAGCAGGAATAATAGCAGCCAAAAACCCTAACAAGCAAACATAGGGTAAAAGTCATGGAATCACAGAGTATTCATGAGAAAACAGTAAACATAATAGAACAGGTAAACATATTATCGAAAACAAACTCAGAACCACGGATTAAAACCAAGAACTTTAGGGTTTTTTTAACAAAATATGAATCAACAAAAGGGGAAAAACTCAAATAAACGCTTAGACATAATAAAATCACGGGATAACACTAAAAATAAGAAAGAAGAATTATTTTGAAACGGGGTTTAAGAACCCTAGTTTTGAAGATGAAGAGTCACTTTAGGAAAATCGGAAAAAACCTTTGAAAACGACCAAATAGCTCATAATATTCCAAGATCTATCACAGATCTAAGAATAATCAGAGACTAGTAGTTAGGGTTTCATAGAGACAACCCAAACAGAAAGAAAATCGTCTCAAAATCATAGGTCTTAACCAGAAGTGGTAAGATCTTACTCGGACGGCCTAGAATGGCCGAAAAATGACATGAGGAAACCTAGGAGGTGAGTGGACTGCCGACTGGTTCTCTTGGAGACCTCAAAGGCAGCATCAACCCGGTGTAGGAGGACAGCCATGGGCTGGGGGTGGTGGTGAGACCACCATGGTTACCGGCAAAGCAACGGTCGGTGGGGGGAGATAGGTTTAGCAGGGAGCGTCTTGAGAGAGATGAGGGAGAGGTAACGGTGGTGTGAAGGAGAGAATGAGGGGGAAATGGGGGGTAGTCTTAGGGTTTAATTATGGTAATAGGCGATTTGGACGGTTGATCGAAATTAATCAACGATCCATATTAAACAAGGGGTTGGGCCGAGTGGTTAAGGCATTGGGTCTGGGTGTTTGGGTTGTTTTAATTGGGTTGGGGGTCAGATTAATTTAGGCTAGAATAAAATAAAAGGGGCTAGTTGTTAAATACCCAATTGAATTAACTAAAATAATTTATAAAATAGCTGAATAATTGTAAAAATGAAATTCATGCTTAGGAAATAATTTAACATGATTACTTAATATTTTAAAAAATACAAATAGTTAATTAGCGGATAAAAATAGTACAAAATCATATGATTGGCTATAATTGCAAGGTTACTACAATTATAGCTAAAATGTACCAATTTGGCTAATTGTGAAATAATTTGACCTTAGTAGGACCAAAAAATAATAAATTAACTCAAGAAATACTTTGAAATCATTTGTAATGCCATTCTACAATTATTTATTGAAAATAAAATGCCGGATAAATGAATTAATAAAAATATAGGAAAATTATGGGAAAAACCCAATTGCTATTAACGGCTATATATGCAACTTAAAAATATCTTGTGGAAAGAATTGTGTATCAACAACCATGAATTCATTATATGGAAGCAGTACCCTCTACTTTACATCAGGTAATAAAATTCCCTTCCAAATGGGGAATTCAATAGATTCGAGGCGATCAGCAGACCTCAAGAAACATCAATTCAGTAGTACAATCCAATAAAAAAGAGGAAGCGGAAGAATCAAAGGACGAGGAAACCACTCAAACAGACACGGAAGAAAATGTAGAAAAATTTGAGTGCAAAAATGCGGTCCATTTTGCGATCGCATAACTGATTCGCGAGCCGCATAATGGACCGCAAACCTCCAACGCCAGAAGCCAAGCTCAGAAATGCGATGCAACTGTGTGATCGCATATCAAAAATGTGTATCGCACATCAACAATGCGGCGACGTACCTGGAACCTAGGGTTTGCATATGTGATGGTTTCGCGAAGAATGCGAATCGCATTCCTGTTATGCGACAGGAATGCGATCGCATAGTAGACCTGGAAGGGCAATTTTGTCCGGTTTTTACCCCGAGCTTTAGCCCACTATAAATAGATTTATTGGAATTTTGTGGGTCATTCTTGTCTGGTTTTAGAGCTACAACATACACTTTGAATATTCCTCTCTTTTGGAAGCTTTAGAGGTGGAGATTCCTCCATTTTTGTAAGCTTTATGACATTAAATACTCTCATCTTTTTGTCTTTAAACACGGGTGGCTAGTTTTAAATACTAAGGTTGTGGACCCTAAATGGGTGTTATGTTATTGGGTATTTAACATTGAATATATATATAATGGTTGGTTGATATATTTTTACTTCTCATTCTTCATTTATTGTTGGTGGTTGCAAACATTAACAAATGCCATTAATTCTTTCTTAGCTTGGAAAAGTGAGTTAGAATTGGTAGGAGTAAATATCAAAGACTCAAGGCTTTAAACATTGTTTAATAGAATCTCTTATGAATAAGTGGGTTTTATTTGGCATTAACTGATTACTCTTCATTTCAACTCTTTTATATTTGAGAAAATCATAAAGAGGAAATAATACCCAATTATTGGAAAATATTGGGTAGTCATTTAGAAATCATTTGCATATCTAAAGGACCTTCCATTAGAAATATATCATATTAATACCCATTAGCATTACATTTCATTGAAGGAGACACAACCTTGGTTTAGTTAATCATATTATTTACATCTCTAATTAATCATACTTGTCTCTATTGCAATTAAATCATTACACAATCAATTCACATATTTTTGTTACCTCAACGGAATAAAGATATGATTTAAGTTGAGATTCACACTACCAAAGTAATGTTTTCACGCTTATTCCCTATGGGATTCGACCCCAGCCTTGTTGGGTTATTATATTTGACTTCGACAGCTTTACACTATTTTAAGGTGTAATTTGAGCGTATCATATGTCTATCCTAGCCGTGAATCCGTTCCCTGATGCCCAGGTTCAAGAACTTGATCTACTCAATACTATATGCAATCAATAATTCTCACTTTCGAGTTCAATTCTAGATTCGTAGATAGTATTCAATTGGTGATCAAGCAATCAAATGCGGGATTGAATAAATAAACTAATACGACAAATCAAGAAATCAAAATCAATATCCGGATAACAATAGTCATGAAACAACCACAACCCTAGAATGTGAAGTTTAGCTCCACATACACATGGTAGCAAAACAACAAATCATACAAAGAAACATAAAAATATACTAAGTTTGATGGACGATGAAACACGGCCTCCACGGCGTCTCCGTGCCTGTGTTTTCCTCTCAAAAATGTCCTTCCGAGTGTTGCGTACTTTTGTTCTCCTTTAAAAGTCACATTCCCCCCTTCAAAGTAGGTTTAGGTTGGCTTTTATATGAGTTGGGGGCGTCTAGGGGTCGAAATAACCGAATCCTAGTCAAAAATAGGACATATTCATGTGTTGAGCGTCCAGTGCAACGTGGGGCGCTAGCCCTGGCGCTCAAAATTTTTAGCCACTGGAAACTGCGCCACAGCCAGCGCCCCACGCTGGCTGTGGCCCTCAAAATCCACTTTTTGCCTTTTTGTCCCGATTTCGCTCCAATATCCGAATAATTTCTACACATAGGAATACCAAAATTTAGCACAAAGTATCATATTAAACATCTCAAATCGTCGATATATGAGCAACATGTTAGGCGATTTATATTAAAATATGCATACATTAAGCCGATTATCAACACCCCACAGTTAGACTCTTGCTCGTCCTCGAGCAATGGAACTATATTAACACCCCCAAAACGTACTTAGCACTATGAAAGAGGACTTCACACTAAATTCATCAAACACCCTACCTTTTGACTATGATCGATATCGGCAATTAAGCATGAATACACAAATTTCCCATTTTTCCCATTTTTAAATAGCCCAAGTATACTCAATGTTATTCAACCAACTCAATCAACTCAATAAACCTCTCCACAACCACCTTACCTTAAAATACGACTCGTTACCACTAAGCATCCCCAACTCACACACTCACCCAACATAAGAAAGTATACGACACCACCAATCCGTCATGAGATCAAGTGCCCTCACCACAAGCAAAAGAGTGAATATCAAAGTAGTCCACACATTCAAATATGTCATTGAACATAAATTAAGGACATCACACAATTAAACAAAATTTACTCACTCTCACAAAGAATTCATGTGCATCCCATGGTCGTACCATAATCTTGCCCGTAGTGTACATCTCTACTAATCTAAGCTAGCCAAATCTAGGATTAATTAGGACTTTAAGGTTGTAATGTAGGCTAAGGAACGGGTAGGATACATTTAGGAATAGTGACTAACCCTCCTAAGAACTTTAATACACTACACTCACAATTCAAGCGCAATTTCATCTCAACCTATTAACTTGTCATACATCATAACTAACATAGCCCTCTTTTCCATTAAGCACCTATATGGTTTCACTAGAATGAGTGAGAATGATTAGGAGATGTGTGTGTCTTTCTACATCATTTGAACTTTTATTTTTTTTTTCTTGCAAAATTTTCTTTCTCTTTTTTTATTTTTCCACACACTCCATACATTGAAGTTCATAAGCTAGTGAACTTTATTCATAATTTTGGTGCACCTTAAGGGCCCTTCCATGATTCCACTCAAAAGAAACTTTCCAATCTCTCACCTTACTTCTTTTAGCCACTAAGTGAATTAGGAGGTAAAGGTTCAACAATCTCGAATTAAGAACAAAATAGGAGTGCGACTTAGCACCGCAAAAAATTTATTTGTCGGTAAAAGCACATTTATGGTCAAGAAAGAAATGCCTACGTCATCTCCTGGACTAGCACAACTTAATTATTTCGCATTGATTAACACACGGTGCAAGTTCTAGACTACATAGGATAGCACAAAATACCAACAATCCTTACACACACATGGCACTTGACTCACTCAAAACGGTTTTGTGCGACTCTCAAGTCAAGCAAGCATAGCAAGTTGAAAATTTTTAAGCAACAATGCACTAGGTGGCATACAAGTCAATCAACTGAGAAAAAGGCATCAAAGATGTCACGACCCAAATCCTAAATCAGGTCGCGATGGCGCCCAACACCGTAGCCAGGCAAGCCAACATCAATTTACTAGTGAGTTTCATTTAATTTACCAAAAACATTTTTGTCACTTACTAAATTCAGATTTAAGACATTAAGTAAAACGGACAACTTAGGCCATTTTTAAACAGAAGTAGACGCGTAATTTTTTACCCTCCCCGAGATATTATACGTTTTAGCGTTTAAATATTTTGTTTAGGCCTAATATCTCTTTTACTTTATTTTATCACAAAATAAAAATTACAAAAATATTTTTTTCATCTTTAGTCTAAGGTCAATTAGTATATTTATATTTATAGTATTTTAATTTTACCATGGTTTTAGCCTATTTTTCTACATTTTACTTTATTATAACATTTGAAAATACAAAAATAATTTTTGCTTTTAGTATTTAGTTTTATCTTAGTAGTTTATTTTAATTAAGAGTGATTTTTATATTTTATGTTATCTAGTCCTCTTATTCCAAAACTAAAACCCAACAAAAACGGACCCAACCCAATTTCCCAAATTGGGCCAAGCCCAAATCCTCACCCTAACACTAATACACCTTTGAGACCCTGGACATAAGACCTCTACACACTAGAACACCAGACAAGGGACACGCCCCAAAGAATCCCAAGCGAACAAAATCCATCGGTCATCTTCTCCAAGACACCCTAAGATCAGCAACCTAACACACACAACACCAGCGACCAGACCTTCTGTCGCCTCTTCTTTCACCAGCAGCCACTTGTTGCCACCTCCTCAGTGCCGCCAAAAATCGCCGGAAAAGTATGGCCTCCATCCCCTGAACCAAAAAACAAACCAGAAACCACCTCATTCCCCCACCTCGAGACCAAACGGCTAAATATAATCACTAGCCCACCACAACCTGCCGCCTCTGTCAGCCATTTCTGTCGCGTCTCCTCCATTCTAGGTAGCTATCATTGTTGGTTTCCTATTAATGGTGCCGATTTTGGATTCCAATGTTGGGTATGAATCTCGTTGTTGAGATGGAGCTGGTTTAAGTAAATCGAGGTGCCGATTCGAGTTTCTGCCTGAGGTTCATTGAGGTCAAAGTTTATTTGCGGTTCTGGGTCCAGCTTGTTATTGCTTTGTCGGTCAAGTTTTGGAGTCTAATCTTCGTAGTCGCCGCTTTCCTTTCATTGCTTTTGAACAAATTTGCTCTTTCCCAGGTTCATATCTCCCCTTTAATATCTTGTTTATTGTTATTTATGGTGAATATAAGCATTGGAAGGGTCATTTTAAGATGGGGGTTGAATTTATTTGAGCTTTCATCAATTTGGTATTAGTTTAGTTGTGTTCACGTTTTTTACTCTAATGCTCGGTTCTATTTCTTTGTCGAAATATGCGTGTGATTGTTAAGTGTTCAATTACCAGAACTATAGTCTGTGTTCGCATAGGCCATAGCAGTTTGCATAGTTACTCAGTTTACCTGCTCAAATGTGTGCTAGTGTACATGAATCTTTCATAACAGCAGGCTTAATCATAACGGGTGTTGGGTGTTTACTGTGTGATTGTTTGAATGCATTTTTGTGAGTTTACGGAGGGAATCAGAATTGTAATTAGGTGGGTAAACATGTGCTTATGTGATTTTATTGTTAATGGGTAGTTGTTTGTGAAGAAAAGGGGAGTACGCAATTATTTGGTCTCTAACTGTTTATTTTTATGCTTTAGTTCTTTTTTTTTTACCGTATTTTCCTTCTTCATGTGCATTGGATGTTATTTGTTTGTTATCTCAGTGATGAGTTGTTGGACATGAAATTTGATTGAATGGTTGTTGGGCCGTGGGAGTAGGGAATGACCGAAACCCCTTAGTGATTAATTTGTTCTCCTGTTTATAATCGGGTTTGGTCAAAAATATGAAAGATGAGAAATTAAAAGAAAAGCATGCCATGAATTGCTCTCTTTAGTTTTATTTTACTTTACTTTACTTTTCTTACCTAATATCTAGGAGCATTCTTAGGCCGACCACACTTGGGTAGGCAACCCCTTAGGAAGCTCGTGTTTTAGTTTTATTTTAGGTAAGAGGTCGCTTGTAACGACCCGACCGGTCGTTTTGCGTTATCGGACCCCGTTCCCCTAAATAAAACTTCCCATAGCAGTTTATTATGATTTATGACTTGCGGGGACGGGTGGTTCGGGATTCAGAAGTGTTTAGGGCAGTATAGGAACACATAATTCCTTAAGGCTGGCCCTTTTGGCCAAATTTGACTTCGGTCAACATTTTGAGCAACAGACATCGAAATTGAGTTTCGACAGTTTCAGTATCTTAGTATGATGATTTTAGACTTGGGCATGTTCAGAATGAGTTGTCGATGACCCGGGAGCGTTTCGGCGCTCGATATAGAAATGAGAAATTTCTTAAGTTTGAAATTTGGTTTGTAATGTGTTTTTGTGTTATCGAGGTCCGAATAGAATTCTGAGACCAGAAATGTTCTCTTATGTCACTCATGACTTGCCTGCAAAATTTGGTGTCATTCCGAGTAGTATAGGCCAGTTCGACGCATTGTTATCGAATTCAAGAACTTGAAGTTCTTAAGTTATGATTCGAGGGGTTTTGGGATATGATTTTGAGTTTTAGCGTTGTTTTGAGTGTTCCGAAGGCTCGAGCATTTTGTATTATAATTTGGGACTTGATGGTATATTTGGACGGGGGCTCGGGTAGGCCCAGGTGCCTCCCGGACACCACACGAGGCAAAAAAACCAGCTAAAATAGTTGTTGGTGCACCTGTTCTGGTGTGACCGCATGTGCGGTTGCCCAGTCGCAGGTGGGGGACCGATCCTGTGGTCTCAGCCTCGCAGGTGCGACCCCAGCGGGTAGGCCATTTCTTGCAAGTGCGGACAAAGTTCCGCAGGAGCGGAGCCGCAGGGGCGGTCTCCTCTCCGCAGGTGCGGGCCCAGGCCTCCTCGTCCATTTCCGCAGGTGCGAGCCTTGGTTCGTTGGTACAAGACCGCAGGTGCGGAACCACTGTTAGGCAGTGTGTATCTTTGAAATACGGGATTTTGTTCCTTTTCTTCATCTTTTTCCACTATTGTCGACCTAGGGAGTTTGAGGAAGGGCCAATTCACCTAGCTACTGAAGAGGTAAGTAAATTCTACCCTAGTATTTGTTTAACACATGAATTACCATTTAAACTAGCTACTAAATTAGTGAAAATTAAGAATTTGGGTAGTAACCTAGGAATTTCGGGAATTTAGAGAATTACACGTCAATTGTTTATGAAATCAAGTAAAACCCATGTATTAACGATCCTTAGGATATTGTGTGAGTGTTTCCTTCGAGAATTTTCGGAATCCGACCGTGCGGGCCCGGGGTTGAGTTTTGGGATTTCTTCAAGAATGGTTAATTGACTACATTTGTAGGAGAATTTCATGTTTTGAGTATAATTTGATATATTTATGTATCTATTGGCTAGTTTTGAGTCCTCGAGAGGCGAGTTTGAATCGGGCGCGTTTGTTGTCCGGGGAGTAAATTCAACACGAGGTGAGTCTCCTTTCTAACCTTGTAAGAGGGAACTGTCCCTATAGGTGATCTAAGTGTTATGTGTTGATGTTTTTTGGGACTACGTACGTACCATGTGACGAGAGTCCGTGCGTAGCGACTAATATTGTTATGTCGGGTAGCTTTAGGACCCACGAGCATGCTTTTATATGCCTTACATGTATTTCTAAATGTAATTTGAGTTGTTTATTATTCTTGAATTTAGCATGAAGATGTTAGGAGGCCATGGTTTGAATTTCAGCACTTAAGTCCCTATTTTCAAGTATATTCTCTGTTAAATGCCTAAGATTCTGATAATTTCGTGTATATATATGAGCACCCGTGTCACATGTATGATTCATGAGTGGGGTAACCTTATCATTATGCAAACCGCCTCGCATGATCGATTCGCGAGCGGGGTAGTGGATGCATTTATGGTTCGAGTTGTTCGACCCTCGGCAGTGCACATTTTTTTATGCTACGCTTCGGTCTTACGCTTCGGCATACTATGTGCTTATTATGTTCACTGGGAATTTGTTGTTATTATATGAATTGTTTCATTGAAAGAAGAGATTTAGTACTTTATATGTTAGTAATATCTGATGTGGAAGGATTATTGTGAGTTTATATTTGATATTTCCTGCCCTTGTGATTATTACGATTGTTATACCTGCCTGCCCTTTATTAGTTTATGTTATTGAGCTGCTGACTCTAGTAAGTATCACGTCTAAATCTCGTCACTACTTCTTTGAGATTAGACGGGATACTCACTGGGTACATATATGTTTATGTACTCATGCTGCACTTCTGTACTTAAATATACAGGTTCTGAGGCAGGTGCGTCTAGTTATCACACCGGAGCTCATTCTTGAGAGTATATATATTCCAGGCCTGACTTCATGGTGAGTTGCTTTTTCCTGACGATCCTCGGTAGCACCATGGAGTTTTCTTTTGTTTATTTCCCGTCTACTTCTTCCAGACAGAGGGACTGTATATTATATCTTTTGTATATTCTGTTAGTATGCTCGTAAGACTTGTGACACTAGTTCCTGGCACACACGTAGTAGTTGTTATGGATTACGAATTGTGTATATATGTTGCTCTCGCCTCCCTATGGTTGCCTTTGGTTAAAATTGGCTAATTACCCCTTTTTCGACTAAATGTTTTAAGCTTTAAAACTTGGTTTATGATGAAATGTTTAACCAAATAAGGTGGAACCCTTAGTAATTGAGTGTTGGCATTGCCTGACCCCGCAGTTGGGTGCCATCACGACCTGATTTATGATTTGGGTCGTGACATCGCTCCCTTTAGTTTATTATTCGGGGAGTGCCCCGCGAAATTTGTATATATATTTATCCGGGGTATGCCCCGAAGTACATGTAAATGAAGGCTTGAGACCGGATGATGCGAGGAAGCATAGAGTGCAATAGTATTTTTATTCTTACTTTTATTTTTGTTTTATTAAGTGGGAACGACCTCGAGCCTCCTTTGATTGTTTAGTTTCTTTTATGTGTTTTATACCTCAATCTTAGTATTCTTTAAAGCCAACTTGATCATGTACGCAATCGTAGTAGTTTCGGGACTCTGGGAATGCCTAACACCTTCTCCCCGAGTCAAATGAACCCTCTTACCCTGAATCTCTGGTGCGGACTTAGTTTGGAGTCCAAAGTGTTTTAAAAGGAAAAATTATTTTTTAAACGGTGACCTGACACACCGAAACCAAATGTCAGATGGCGACTCTGAGTTAATCCTTTTAAACACAATCTTTTGTCATTTTAAAAATTGAAAAACCCTTTCAAACTTTGCAAAACTCTTTTTATTATTTTTAAGAGGGTTTAGTTTTGTTTGTTAAAAAAAGGGGTTTGACAACAGAAATAGCCATAAAAGTCAAAATTTATAGAATAGTCCAAAAATATAATGTCTACTAGGTGTGTGCTAGGAACTAGTGTCACAAGTTTACAGGCATCTAGTAGAAATGAGAATCCAAGAGAATACAAGTTTGCCCTATTGTGTGAGGAAAAGTAAACAGACATAATAAAAGAAAGAAACTCCAAGGCGCTGCTGGAATTCGTCAGGGAAAGCAGTTCACCAAGAAGTCTGAACCAGATATAAGTCAAGGACGAGCTCCGGACTGATACCCAGATGCACCTGCCTCAGAACCTGTACAATTAAGTTCAGAAGCGTAGCATGAGTACATAAACAATATGTACCTAGTGAGTATCCCGTTTAATCTCAAAGAAGTAGTGACGAGAAGTCCACGTGATACTTACTAGGGTCAAAATAATATAGTTTAATGTAAGGCTAGCAAGAATAGCAGTCATGAATTATAATAAAGACAGGAGCATCAAATAACATTTACAACTACCTTTACGTGTCAAGTTCTCTAGCATATAAATTACCTAGTTTTCTTTTTTCATGATATTCAACAGACACATATTCACATAACACCCTAAACAATTTACAACACGGGATATGCCGTGAATGTACGACAGATACGACGCGAAAATAAATGTGCACTGCCGAAGGGTCGAACGGCTCGAACCATAGATGCATCTATTACACCGCTCGCGAATCGAACATGCGACGCGATTGACATAATAGTAGGGCTACCCCGCTCGTGAATCAGAAGTGTGACGCGGGTACCTGTATACATACACATAATTATCAGGATATCAGAAATTCAGTAGAGGATATACTTACAGGAAAAGGATTCATTAATAATAATTTCAGAATGTAACCTCATTCATTAAATAGTTCAAGGATATTAAGTCATATAAATTAACATCTAAGATTATAGAAACGGCACAGAAAGAATGCTTGTGAATCCTAAAACTACCTGGCATAACATAATAGTAGCTACGCACGGACTCTCGTCACTTTGTGCGTGCGTAGACCCCTCAATTAAAGACATGCAATCATTTATATTTACCTATGGGGACAATTCCCTCTTACAAGGTTAGAAAGGAGACTCACCTCGTGTCAAGTCTACCTTCCGGATCAAGAACGCGCCCGAAACTCCAAATTCGTCTCCCAAGGACTCGAAACTAATCAAATATTGCATAAATAAATTAATCTATACTCAAAAGTATGAAATTTCTCTAATTAAGTGATTATTTCAACAAAAATTGAAAAAACAAATCCCAAGATACACCCCAGGCCCACATGCTCGGATTCTTGAAAATTTTGAAGGAAACACTCACCCATAGCCTAAGGATCAACATTATATAGTTTTTGTATGATTTCATAACGCATTCTTCGGTAATTCTCTCATTTTCATAAAAACCTAGGTTTTCACTCTAACCCATGATTTCTACTAATTAGGGTGTTAATCTACCTAAGAATTCAAGTATTAAACTAAGTTTAGGGTGGGAATTACTTACCTTACAGTAGCTAGGTCGTTGGTCTCTTTTGCATGCTCTAAAATTTCCCAAGGATGAAGTGAAATGATCAAAAATGGTGAATTCCCGTGTTTTAAAACAACCTCACTGCCTACAGGTTTTTCACACCTGCAGCTCGAGGACCGCATCTGCGAAAATGGGAAAGGGGCCTGGGTTCGCACCTGCGAAGCGAAGTCCGCACCTGCGGCTTCGCTTCTGCGGAAAATAATCTGCACCTGCGGAACTTGGCATCCTCACCTGGGGCCGCACCTGCGAGGCAGGGGACCGCAGAAGCGGTCTCACACCTGTGGCTAGGCCTCCGCAGGTTCGGTCGCACCAGATCTGGTGCACCAACAATCATTTGCTATTGGTTTTTGCCTCGCTCGATGCCCGAACGGCATCTGGGCCCACCCGAGACCCTGTCCAATTATACCAACAAGTATTAAATCATATTACGGACTTGCTCGAGCATTCGGAACGTCCGAAACAATGCTAAATCTAAAAATCACACCCTAAAACCTATTGGATCAAACTTAAGAACTTCAAGTTCTAGAATTTGCTAACAATGCGCCGAACTTATCTATACTACTCGGAATGACACCAAATTTTGCAAGCAAGTCATAAATGACATAGCGGAACTATTCCCGATCTTGAAATTCCGTTGGGGCCTCGATAATACAAAAACACGTTCCAAACCTCAATTTGAACTTAAGGAAACTCTAATTTCACTATTTGGCGCCGAAACGCTCCCGGGTCATCCAAAATCCGTTCCGAACATACGCCCAAGTCCGAAATCATCATACAAACCTACCGGAACCGTCGAATCTTGATTCCGAGGTCGTTTACTAAAAGTGTTGACCGAAGTCAAACTTGGCCTTTAAGGCCAACCTTAAGGAACCAAGTGTTCCTATATCATTCCAAACTCCTCCAAATCCCGAACCACCCGTCCCCACAAGTCATAAATCAGTAAAAGAAACTACGGGAAGTCTCATTTAGGGGCACGGAGTCCTAGAACGCAAGACGACCGGTCGGGTCGTTACAAAAGAGTAGGCTACTTAATTTACTTGGGCATTACAATTCAAATCATATATGCAGAAAGACAGAGCGCATGACATAACTTAACTTGAAAACACCAAACATGTCAATAGGTACCTCATAGAAATCTCATTTTTCTCCCTTACCCTACCCCTACGGAAAAATATAATTAAAACAAACTATACTAGAATACCCGGTTCGAGATACACCCTTGAAAAAGAACCGGTGTCAAAATAAAAACCAAGGGATACTACCTAACTACCTAAAAAACAAAAAAAAATCTTTTTCGTATTTCTTAAACGGAATTTAATCCATCAAGAAAATTGTCCAACAGATCCATCGTCAGGAAAAGTCCAAACTTTTTCTTAAAAAAATTTCTTTTTTTTCATCTTTTTTTAATTAAGCTACTAAAACTACTACTACTCTATTACACTATTAATTCTACTAACTATGCTATTAAAGTTGGGTTGCCTCCCAACAAGCGCCTAATTTAACGTCGCAGCACGACGTGAACCACTTTTTGCCTCCACCTCGAACTTATGAATTGAGCCTCTAATTTGGCTTTGATCTTTCTGTTATGCTCTTGGGGTTGTGGGACAATTGTAATTGGTCCAAGCAACCAATACCTCATTTTACATTTCTTGGCCTTCGAATGAGGTATGTATTCTACCTCCCTAGCACGACAAATTCTAGAGTGTAAACACCTTGCTTCTCATCCATTGGCTCCTCCAAAGGCTCAGATGACTCGATTTCCATGTTATCATCAAAACAGAATGTTGAAAAATGTATGGAATGAGGACCAATATACCCTAACTCTAGAATTGTATTACTCTTTACATCCTCATAAGTTCACACACTAGAGTCTTCAAATACAACATTATATGCTACCTCGCATGGCTGTAGAGTGCTTTCTTCAACATGGACATCATCAATAAAAGTAAGGTCGAATGATTGGCTCTCCACTTTTAGCTCCTCAATTTGGTGTATAAGATCTTTTTCAGCTTTACACAACTCATTACTATTTTGTTGGGTGTTAGACGCATCAACCTTTACAATCAATTGAGCTTCCATGTCGTGAATAGCAAATCCAAAATTTTCAGGCTCTTGTCCCTGCTCAGCTCTTCCTTCTATCAAGTCTTTTATCTCATCTGTAATTTTCTCACGTTGAGCTTCATATATTTCTAATCGTTCAGCTTGTTCCATTAGCCAAGTTTGGCTCAAAATCTCCACTTTTTCAAAATTTTCCTTTTGTTGGTACTCGCTCTCTTCATTCAATTGTTCCATATTAGCCTTCATTCTTGTGATTGTTTCCCTCATTCTTTTTATATATTTTTTGAGTTCATCCTGTTGCTCTGCTACTTGCCTCAGAATATCCCTAATATATGCATCATGTTCCATATCCTGCACTTCATTGCCCCTACAAAACTCATAAACATCATTAGAAATATCATAATAAGGGATTAGAGAATGATGAAAAGGATTAGGACAACCATCCCAATAGCCATCTTGACCACCACACATATTACAAATAATCCACTCAAGGGATTGAGATTGTGTGCACAACTCGCTCCTGGGAACATTCTGACAATTTTTCCACCAGAGGGGTCCTCTGCAATATGGACAAGGAACATGAAAATAAGCATAACCATCATTCAAATAACTTCCATTCCAAGATGCCATGTTAAAATGAATAAATAATACTAACTAAACTAAAACGAAAAAAAAGAATAGATAAAGAAAATAAATGTCTAATCTAGAAAAATAGCAAATTTCTAGGTCCCCGACAACGGCGCCAAAAACTTGTTGCGGCCAAACGCACACGCAAGTATACGCGGTCGTCAAGTAATAAAGTGACTAAAAGTCGGATGTCGAACCCATGAGGACTTGTGATTAACTATTAACTAAATTAGACTATCCTAATTATCTAAAAAAGGATTAAACTTAAAAGTAGTGATGCTAAAGTAATTAAGCTAAAAAGAAAAACAAATAGTGAACTCTGAACAAAAGGATAGCAGATTTTTATGTTACCAATGCGATGAAACCTATCTAGGGTTATGGGCTATCTAACAATCATATTGTATTCTTCAATTGAATTGACTAATTAATTTATCTGGTTTATTGGTTGACGGGATTAATTGCTCATAAGAATCTTTCAAGTTCTTACTCGCCTATTCAAGCTAACCTAACACCTATATGTCTATGGAATTAGAACTAACAAGAACGTATTTATAATTCCTGTAAATCAACCAAGAAAGGCAATTAGGTATATGTCTATCCTAGCCGTGAATCCGTTCCCTGATGCCCAAGTTCAAGAACTTTCTCTACTTAATCCTATATGCAATCTAGAATTTTTACTTTCGAGATCAATTTTAGATTCGTAGATAGTATTCAATTGGTGATCAAGCAATCAAATAATTAAATGCAGGATTGAATAAATAAACTAATACGACAAATCAAGAAATCAAAATCAATATCGGAATAACAATAGTCATGAAAGAACCACAACCCTAGAACGTGAAGCTTAGCTCCACATAGACATGGTAGCAAAACAAAAAATCATACAAAGAAACATAAAAATACTAAGTTTGATGGAAGAAAAGATGAAACACGGCCTCCACGGCGGCTTCGTGCTTGTGTTTTCCTCTCAAAAACGTCCTTCGGAGTATTTCATACTTTTGTTCTCCTCTAAAATTCACGTTCCCCCCTTCAAAATAGGTTTAGGTTGCCTTTTATATGAGTTGGGGGCGTCTAGGGGTCAAAATAATCGAGTCCTAGTCGAAATAGGACATATTCACGTGTTGAGCGTGCAGGGCAGCGTGGGGCGTTGGCCCTGACGCTTAAAATTTTTAGCTACTGGAAATAGCGCCCCACGCTGACTGTGGCCCTCAAAATTCACTTTTTGCCTTTGTGTTCCGATTTCGCTCCAATTCGCGCCATTTTGTCCAAATTGCATCCGAATGATTCCTACACATAGAAATACCATAATTTAGCATTGATCATCATATCAAACATCTCAAATCGTCGAGACATGAGCAAAATGTGAGGCGATTTATATTAAAATAAGCAGTGAACGGATTGAGATAGTATAATTAACGGCTTAACGATTTGGGGCAAATTACTCAATTTTCTTATCGGATAAACCGTTAACCCGTTAAGAATTTTTATATTTATACTTTTACCCTTATGTATATAAAGTACTATTGAAACCCTAAATGACTAAATCCCTGATTTCTAATTCTTAATTTAATTCAGTCCACAGCAGAGAGTGGGAAGTCGACCGATCATCACTCATCTCTCCTAAGTCCTAAATCTCTAATCAAAATTTCTCTCAATCTGAATCTGCTTGTGCTCATATTTTTATTAAGAGCATTCAAAAAATTTGTTCCAGAGATTGTTCTATATACTCCATGATGAGTCTTCATTGGGTAATGTACTGAGGATTATGAATGGTAAGTTGAAGTGATAAAAGCCAGTGAAATATGCAGTTTGGTTATTTGGCATTCACAAGACTATGGTTGTTCAAAAAATATCTATTTGGTTTAGCCGATAAACCGTTTGATAATCATTAATTAGATACCCATCCGCATGTTGTCTTATTAGATATAATACATTTATAATTGATATCTGATAAGCCAAACCGTTGGTATTGAGTAAAAAATCTGAACCAAACCGACATGTAAATATATAATTTTTATATATACTTTTAAAACTCTATATAGAATTTTCTTTAAAATAAATGTCTAAAAATATTTGGGATCCTCCCATGGGATGTGATATTTAACATATCTATGAAGTGCTCTATTTTTGTTTACTTTAAATAATGGGTTGTATCACTTTCTTATCAAGTGTTATTGAAATGCGTCAATCTCTTTCTTCTTTCAAATTTATATGTCTAGATATGTTAAATTCTTATATCTTTCGAATTTGAAATGGTATTTAAATAAATTTAAAATTAAATACTATAGAACATATCATTATTTAGGTTTCATATTAATTTTTATGTTTAATTATTAAATTTGATCGGTTAACCTTGAAAGTGTATTGTAAGCATTTAAATTTTGTTGGATTTAAATTAAATAAAAATATTTGGACTATTTGTTAATATATTAGTTCGAATAAATATTATGGGCTAATATAATTAAATTAATTATATAAGTCTAATATATATGGATTAAGTAAATAAGTTTTAATCCATTGGGCTAACCCATTTAATTGGGCTAAAGTGATGAGCCCCCCTCATTAAGTCCAATATGTCATCTTCCTAGAGGCCCAGTTTAATGATACACATGAAATGACGTGGCACGCCAAGTATTTCAAGAAAAAAAAGGCCAATGGGATCATGCCACGTGTCAAAATGACAAGGTATGCCAAGTCAATTTAAAAGGCCAATGAAATCACCCTACATGTGCAAGTGACATGTTCTAACCAATCAAATGCGGCCTTGTCACTCTTCAATCTGATTGGTCAGAAAGATTTTGTTCTTATCATAACACTTCCCTCCCACAGCTATAAATAAGGATCTTCATAACTCAGAAAAGACACTAGAAGTTATAACATAAAGCAAGACAGAGTTCGTGGATCAAACACTGCGAATTCCTCCACAAGTTTCAAGCTTCAAGCAATCAACTTCAAGCTCAATAACGAAGAACAAATCAAGTTCAACCCCAAAAACGAAGAAAAAATCAAGTTCAAGCTCAAGAACGAAGAACAAATCAAGGTCAACTTCAAGCAATCAAGCTCAAGAACAAGATCATCGTTCGTGGCAACAACTACATATTCAAGATCAAGCTTAAAGGCCCTTGAATTTATTTACTATTGGAAAGAAGAATCATAGGATTCATAGAGATTTTAACACTCAAATATTTGAGATAAAATACTACGATTGTTACAATATTTTTCGTTCATGATTTTATTTTCTCGACGCAAATTTATTGTCTACAAATTCTAGCACGCCCAGTGGGACAATCTCTATCTCTCATCTCAACTTTTCATTCACCAAAGTTCAAGAACATCGAAATGGCTTCAAAGAAAATCAACTCCAGATCAACTTCCACTAAAGCTGCTAATTCCAAGTTCTATGTTGATGTGGAAAAAATCCTCAATATTACCTTTCGAAGCTTTGGCCATTCACAAGGATCAAAGTAAGCTCTTTAGGACAACAAACACTTCAAGTGTCGTCCGCATCAAGCCTTATTTTCGGATCTTCATCCTCAAAAGGAACAAGATCCTCTACAAACGCGACCTAAAAAGGGAACGGTGTCGTCGAAAGGATCGAAGAGGTTCTTGATCAACTTAGTTTATCTAAGCCCAAGAAACCTTTCATGCAAGCCGATGATGCTAACTTGAGCGTTGGATCTCCTCCAGTCTCCATTAATGCGACCTCTAAGCTCAACAATGATCCATACTATTCTTCATCCTCTATGGCTATCATGCAAGAAATGGTTATTGAAGCTTCTACTGTAGAAGAACAACTTTCAAATTTGACAAAAGCAATTGAAACCTTATCAAAGCACATGGAAGATCAAGATGCTAAACTTTTGAAGTTAATAAATACCTTTAGAGGGAGAATCGACACAAACACCTTTAAATCTTCAAAGATCACAAGAGAAAGAAGACTCCTCTGAAAAGCAAGCAACGAAACCAAGGAGATTCAAGTCTCCGTTGAAGGTCTGATTCCCGTTGAGAAATTAAAGGACTTCATCATGGAGTCTATCAAAGATAAACCTGAGTCGTCCAAATTATAACTCACATATGCAAAGTCGTATACACAAAGGATTAATAACTTGAAGATGCATGTTGGTTATCAACCTCCTAAGTTGCAACAATTCGACGACAAGGGAAATCTGAGACAACATGTAGCACCGTTTGTTGAAACTTGCAACAATGCTGGAATGTATAGCGATTATCTTGTCAAAAACTTTGTTCGATCTCTCAAAGGTAATGCATTCGATTGGTGCACAGATCTCGAATCTGGTTCCATCAATAGTTGGGAGCAGTTGGAGCAAGAGTTTCTCAATCGTTTCTATATCACAAGACACACTGTAAGCATGACCGAACATACAAACTCTCATCAATGAAAGAATGATCCAGTTATTGACTTCATCAGCCGCTAGAGGAGCTTAAGCCTCAACTGTAAAGATCGCCTTAGTGAAACTTCTAGCATCGAAAGGTGAATTCAAGGCATGCATTGGGGTCTTCGCTATATCTTACAAAGCATAAATCCTAAAACATTTGAAGAACTAGCAACCCGTGCTCATGATATAGAACTAAGCATGTATACGAGTGGAGACCAAGGGCTACCTATCTTTGAGCCTTACGGCGAAGAAGAAGAAAAACAAGAAGACGAGGATGGGGGCATGTTTTCATCCGAAAATGAAAATGAAGAATGTATTCATGTTACAACGCTCCTCAACGCACGAGCCTAAACTGCAAGTTGTAACACTCTTTAACGCATTAGCCTAAACTGTAAGTTATAATTCTCCTCAACGCATGAGCCTAAATTTCAAGTTATAATGCTTCTTGGCACATGATTCCATATTCTATGTCACGAAGCTCCTCAAATTTATACTAAATCTTCAACACGTAAAGCTTTTCAAATTCGAGCAAATACTCGAGTCGAAATCTCTTCAAAGTCGAGAAAAGACTTCAAGTCGTAAAGCTCTTCAAATTCGAGCTAAACTTCAAGTTGAAAAGCTCTTCAACTTTGAGCTAAATCTTCAATCACAAAGCTCTTCAAATTCGAGCAAAGACTCAACTCGAAATCTCTTCAAATTCGAGCAAAGACTCAAGTGGAAAGCTCTTCAAATTCGAGCTATACTTCAAGTTTCAAAGCGCTTCAACTTTAAGCTAGATCTTTTAGTCACAAAGATCTTCAAATTCGAGCCGAACTTCAAGTTACAAATCTATTCAAAATTAAGCAAGTCGTCAAGTGGCAAAGCATTCCAATGCGTAAGCTAAATCTTCAAATTACTATGCTCCTAGATGCACGAGCCTAAACTGCATGTCATGAAGCTCTTCAAAATTGAGTAAAATCTTCAAGTTGCAATGTTCCTCGACGTACGAGCCTAAACTGCAAGTCATGACGCTCCTTGGCGCATGAGCCTAAACTGTATGTTCCTACACTCTTGGCCCGCATGAGTTTAAACTGTATACGATCCACCACCAAAAAAAAGTCTGCTAGGTTGAAACCCTCGAAAGAGGTGGCCTAGGCAAAAGTTAGAACATAAGAAAATCACTCCTTCTGAACTAGGGTATAACTTGATCCTCTTCACCGAGGTACGTATGCATCTTAGAGTTTCATTCTGAATTCAATCGCATAAGTTCAAAAAAACATAACCCCTCATTCGTTGTCCGAATGAAGTACGATGGAGTGTAATTCATTCAATAAGCACTTGAAAATCGAGCTGAGATACCATTATTCTGTTAAACATTGGATCTCATTTGATTTAAAGGGGGAAACCCTCCATGGTAAATTGGTATCTTCAATGGGACGATTTTAGGAGGATGCCAAGTATTTGCGTTGAAATCCTGGGGTTCACTATGTCTTCATGTTCGCCAAATCTTTAAGTTTGGCGATCTTCAAGTTCTTCAGTCTTCAAGTCGAAATATTTAAGCCTCCAAGTCTTCAAGTTGAGGTCCTCAAACTCGGCCGGTCTTCAAGTGGAAGTATTTGAGACCTCAAAGTCTTCAGGTTGAAGCGTCAGAGTCCGCCGAATCTTCAAGTCCATCAAATCTTCAAGTTTGTCGGTATTCAAGTTGAAGTCTGCAAAGTCCGCCAAATCTTCAAAGTTTTCCAAGGGTTCAAGTCGACGTTGTCAAGTCCACGGAGTCTTCGAGTTGAAGCTTTATAATTTTCCAATCTTAAGGTGGACATATAAGTCCCTTTTCACCTTAAGTTGTCCTTTTCGTGGTTTTGTCCAAAGGGAAACTATACTTTCCAATCTTAAGGTGGACATGTAAGTCTCTTGAGAGTAATCTCTCTGATAGTCGAGGCACATTGAGAGTAATCTCTCCGATAGTCAGGGCATATTGAGAGTAATCTCTCCAATAGTCGAGCCACATTGAGAGTAATCTTTTCGATATTCGATTAAGGATGAGTACTCATCCCCTTACACCCCAAGATTGTCTTCTTCATGCATGGATCATCTCGTTAAACAAGAACACACCTCCTTGTTTGACCTACAAAAAATAACCAATAAAGGAAGAAAAGCACAAGAAAATAAGAAGAAACTACCTTCGTATTAATGCTTCCAAATCATCAAAAATAAACTCAAAGTGGTTTGCAAAAGCTAAAAATGATGCTAATAGAATAAAGAGTATATAGTATTTATAGATTTCAATAGACGACGGTCAAAAGTTTAATACCGATGTAGGATTGTTGCCACAATTGTTCTCCTATACGGGCTCGATTGGTTAATGGCGGTGATGTCTCCAATTCTATTTTGAATTCGAACTGGTTAGTAGTTTCCTATTGTTAGCCCCTCACTTCGGTAGCTCGGAAAGGAAAACAAGAGTGTTGTCATGAGGCAGCAAGAGTGTTGCAAGCAAAGGTGCATGAGCAGCACCTAAGCGAAAATGAGAAGCGGGCAAATGAGGACCAAGGCGTCGACGGAGGCGAGGCAGCTTGGTAAGGACTTGACGGTGAGTTGCGGGCCAAGGATGACACTTGATCATGTCATAGGCATCAAGGCATGATGCAGTGATGCCAAGGCAAAGCAAAAACGATGAGGCAAAGGCAAGCCAAAGTGCAACGGAAAGGCAATGTGCGGGCAGATTTGGTATGGCATCGAGTTGCGGCAAAGAGGGCCAAGTTCGTGGGCAATGGCATGGCCAATTGGGGCTACAATGAAGCTGGATACAATGGCATTGAAGCTTGGCTAAGTCCAAGGCACGAAAATGGGGCAGCAAGCTCGAATGGACCAAGTCAACGGCGGTTACCGGCACATGTTGTGCACATGGGCACAGTTGGGAAGTTGCTGAAAAGGAGGCAGCAACCTTGCACGTTTTTGGGGCCATGATCTCACTATCTTTCAGCATAATCTACATGATCCTAGTAGTTGGGGAGTTGTCAACTACACTAGGCTAAAGTAGTGGGCAAGTGTATCGGCCTAAATGTGGGGAAAGTGGACTGTCCCATGATGTTATAAATGGGCAGCCTTTCTTACACTTTGAAAAACCTAGGAGAAGGAGAAAAACGTGTGTTGAGTGCACACTTGAGTTAGGAAGGAGTCCTAAGTCTTGTTTTCAAGAGTGAAAGCACCTAAGGCTAAGAGTAGTCTTGAGAGAAATTGTGAGGGTCAAGAGTGATCTTCATTGTACACGATTGTACCGAGGTTTGGAGTGTCTTTGTATACTTGAGTTGAATACAAAGTTGGGAAAGATTTTTCATGTATATTGTGCTTTGTGTTCTACTTAAATTCTGTTGCCTTTACTTAATTTTGTATGCCTAAAATCAGTGTCTAACTTACTACGTTGAAGTTGCCTAAAAATAAACTAAGTCCAAAGTTGCTGGAATTTTGGCCGAGTGTTGGAGCAGGCTGAAGTCAAGTGCGAGACTTGGATGCCGCGCGGGTTGTTTTTGGAGAGACTAAAAACTAGCCTGTGACAACTGGTATCAGAGCGGAGCAGGTTCGTGACGGAGACACGACGGGCAGTGGCAGTTTTCGTGGTCTTGTTCGAGAACATGGCCGGTGGTAACAACGAACTGCGGGAAAGGCTAACAAAACTGGAGGCATTGGTTGGAAATGTCCCGGAAGGCGAAGAAATGCAAACTCTCGTGACAAGGCTTGCCTACCTTGAGGCAGAATTGGCAAAGCTAAGTCAAGAGAATGCGGATCTAAGGAGCGAGACAGTGGTGTTGCGACATGTTGTGGGCGAGGATGCTCATAACCGTGGTGCTGATCGTCTCAAGGTAAGCATCCCGGAACCTAAGGCATTCGGTGGTGCAAGGAGTGCACGTGAATTGGAGAATTTTCTTTGGGATATGGAGCAGTACTTCCATGTTATTCGTGTGCAAGATGAGAAGGAGAAAGTAACCTTGACTAGCATGTACTTGAGTGACGATGCTAAGTTATGGTGGAGCACTCGTGTGGCTGAAGATGAAAGCTTGGGCAGACCAAAGATTGAGTCGTGGGAGCGACTTAAAAAGGAATTGAAGGATCAATTTCTTCCTAGCAATACGTCTTGGATTGCTAGGGACAAACTGAAAAAGTTGAGGCAAACCGGATCAGTTTGAGCATATGTCAAAGAATTGTTGAGCATTAGTAACATGTCGGAGGAGGACAAGTTACACAACTTAGCTGCAACAGTGGGCACAACTTGAGTTGCGAAGGCAGAATATTCAAAACCTCGCAAGTGTCGTGGCTGTTGCGGATGCATTGGGTGATTTTCACTTGGGAGAGGAGACATTTGCTTCAAAGTCTACCGAGGGAAGAAAAGACAAGCCAAAGGAGTGGAAGAAATGTGAAAATAACAATGCTAACGAGGACAAGGGGAAGGGAAAGCAAGAGGCTGGACCTTCGAAATGCAAAGAGCAGGGCAGAAGATTTGGGGGTTGTTACATATGTGATGGTCCGCATCGAGCAAGAGACTACCCAAAGAAGGCGGCGTTGAATGCAATGACTGTCGTGGACAAGAGGGCTGCATTGGAGGCAATGTCCAGTGACAATAATATGGCTGGAATCAATGCAATTGTGGCTGAGGAGAAAAGGGGTCAAGGGGCGTTGCTTGTCAACCCCTTAGGACTCATAAATTGAGCTAACCTCGACGAGGACGTCGAGTTTCAAAGGGTGCAGGTGGTTTGTTAGCCCCGCACTTCGGGAGCTCGGCAAGGACAACAAGAGTGTTGTCATGAGGAAGCAAGAGTGTTGCAAGCAAAGGTGCATGAGCAGCACCTAAGCGAAAATGAGAAGCGGGCAAGTGAGGACCAAGGCCCCGACGGAGGCGAGGCAGCTTGGTAAGAACTTGACGGTGAGTTGCGGGCCAAGGATGACACTTGATCATGGCATAGGCATCAAGGCATGAGGCAGTGATGCCAAGGCAAAGCAAAAACGATGAGGCAAAGGCAAGCCAAAGTGCAACGGAAAGGCAATGTGCGGGAAGATTTGGTATGGCATCGAGTTGCGGAAAAGAGGGCCAAGTTCGTGGGCAATGACATGGCCAATTGGGGCTACAATGCAGCTGGATACAATGGCATTGAAGCTTGGCTAAGGCCAAGGCACGAAAATGGGGCAGCAAGCTCGAATGGACCAAGTCAACGGCGGTTACCGGCACATGTTGTCCACATGGGCAGCAATTGGAAAGTTGCTGAAAAGGAGGCAGCAACCTTGCACGTTTTTGGGGCCATGATCTCACTATTTTTCAGCATGATCTACATGATCCTAGTAGTTGGGGAGTTGTCAACTACACTAGGCTAAAGTAGTGGGCAAGTGTATAGGCCTAAATGTGGGGAAAGTGGACTGTCCCATGATGTTATAAATGGGCAGCCGTTCTTACACTTTGAAAAACCTAGGAGAAGGAGAAAAATGTGTGTTGAGTGTGCTGAGTTAGGAAGGAGTCCTAAGTCTTGTTTTCAAGAGTGAAAACACCTAAGGCTAAGAGTAGTCTTGAGAGAAATTGTGAGGGTCAAGAGTGATCTTCATTGTACACGATTGTACCGAGTTTTGGAGTGTCTTTGTATACTTGAGTTGAATACAAAGTTGGGAAAGATTTTTCATGTATATTGTGCCTTGTGTTCTACTTAAATTCTGTTGCCTTTACTTAATTTTGTGTGCCTAAAATCAGTGTCTAACTTACTACGTTGAAGTTGCCTAAAAATAAACTAAGTCCAAAATTGCTGGAATTTTGGCCGAGTGTTGGAGCAGGCTGAAGTCAAGTGCGAGACGTGGCTGCCGCGCGGGCTGTTTTTGGAGAGACTAAAAATTAGCATGTGACACCTATTATGATTAAAATTGCTTCTGTTTTCAATTCTTATTTGAGTAGTAGATTCCACGTGTCTAAGTGAAGTTCATGATGGAGGAATTCTTATTGCAAAATATTTTCCTTCAATCCAGCCAAAGAATGGGATATCATCTCTATAAGCAAATTAACTTCATTGGGCCTGTGAGATTGTCCTAAAATGAGTAGATAAAAGGCACGTTTAGTGACAATAAATTATTATTATTGCTCAATTATCTCTTGATCTCCTTGCACTAGCATTTACAGTGCTTGAAATCATTTTAGAATCTAACGTACCAAATTTCCACGAAAATATTATTAGCATGGAAATGATTTCTACATGTTCCTATTAGACGTGGCCTAAGACATTGGTCTATTGTCGTTTTTGGGCATCGTTTACCTTGAAAATGGTAATTACAATTAAATTTGATTTGTGGTTCTAAAAATATGTGATTTATTTCAAATACCAATTATTAAGCAATAGATGTTAAATATGAGTAAGAGAAATGAGATAAGAGTGATAGAAGACTGAGATAGGCAAACCAGAATGCCCAAAATCTGGGCCTTGATTTGGTCGAGATAGGATCTTGGGGTCGGGACTCGGCGATAGTAGGGGGTGACCGATGAAGGTCTAACAGTTCTAAGGGCCTCGAAGGCAGCTATTTATGATCAATGATGAATGATAAATAAAGAGCAATAAATGAAACACAATGAACGTAAGCAATAAGTCAAAGGAGTTGGTAGTGGAGAATGTTTAAGTTAGAGAGCAGAGAAGGTTCTTGTATTGAATATTCTGTGCGCAAGAATTGACAAGGGTTCCCTTTATATAGGAGGGGATCCTAACATGGTATATAATTATTACAAAAGAGAATAGTTGGTACAGCTATTTAATGGTCCGGTACAAACTTGTACTATTCTTACAGGCGCTTGTCAGCTTTAGCCACATGTTCTTGGGAGTCCCACGCCTTTCCACAGCGGGCTCCGATCTTCACCTTATCTTGATGTATATTGATCCCCCGATGTCGCTCTTCGAGGAGTTCACTTCGGAGTCTATCTTCGCTCTTGCCCCGATGCCATCAAGACCAGGCTCGGAACGTCACAAAAACCTAAAGATCGGTCTTTCCCGATTTTGACCGTATACATGCATACAAGAAGTGCATGGATTATTATTAACCTAAATGAGCGTTAAAGTAGTACTTCAAGGCCCGATTCAGTTTCGACAAGTCTACCCATCAACAAGTCTTGAAGTAGGGGGCATTTGTAAGCATTTAAATTTTATTGGATTTAAATTCAATAAACTATATGTTAAATATATTAGTTCGAATAAATATTATGGGCTAATATAATTCAACTAATTATATAATTCTAATATATATGGACTAAGTAAATAAGTCTTAATCCATTGGGCTAGCCCATTTAATTGGGCTAAGTGATGAGCCCACCTCATTAAGTCCAAGATGTCATCTTCCTAGAGATACAGTTTGATGCCACGCGTGAAATGACGTGGCACGCCAAGTCAAGAAAAAAAAATGGGATCATGCCACGTGTCAAAATGACAAGGTATGCCAAGTCAAATTAAAAGGCCAATGAAATCGCGCCACAAGTGGAAGTGACATGTTCTGGCCAATCAAATACGGCCTTGTAACTCTTTAATCTGATTGGTCGGAAATTGTTTGTTCTTATCATAACTCTTCCCTCCCACAACTATAAATAAGGGTCTTCATAACTCAAAAAAGACACCAGAAGTTATAACAAGAAGCAAGAAATAGCTCGTGGATCAAACACTGCAAATTCCTACAAGTTTCAAGCTTCAAGCAATCAACTTCAATCAACTTCAAGCTCAAGAACAAACAAATCAAGTTCAACCTAAAAAACGAAGAACAAATAAAGTTCAAGCTGGAGAACGAAGAACAAATCAACGTCAAGTTCAAGCAATCAATCTCAAGAACAAGATCAGTGTTCATGGCAACAACTACATATTCAAGATCAATATTCAAGATCAAGCTCAAAGGCCCTTGAATTTATTTACTATTGGAAAGAAGAATCAGAGGATTCATAGAGATTGTAACACTCAAATATTTAAAATAAAATACTACGATTGTTGCGATAATTTTTCGGTCTTGATTTTATTTTATCGACGCAAATTTATTGTCTACACGTACATCAACAAAAATAATTATTAGACGACTAAAAAAATAACTATCACTGTACTAAAACAATTCTCCTATAAGAATATTTTAATAGATCATATGTTTGTTAGCTTTTCCAATCTTTACTAAACATATATTCACTTATCAAAACTTTATTTATAACTTAAACAAATTAAGGTTGAAAAAATATTAATGTAACAAAAAACCCGAAAACACGGAAAAACCCGACAAAATCAAACCAATTCAAAACATATAGTTGGTTTGATAAAACCGAATCAACTCGGTTCATGTATACCCCTGCTGGTAGCAAATCATGAGAAGTAACCAAGAATAACTCAAACCTGCTTTTTTTTTATTGTTTGTTTTTTAATAAAAAAGCCACCATGTATGTAGTGAAGGGTCAGGCAAGCTCATACCTCTATATTAAGTCAAAAAAGGTGATTACATGTAAGGCTGCCTAACCTCCTCATAAACATTGAGCAAAATGGACGTACAAATCCACTCCCTTACATAATTTTGTCAAAATAGATTTCATATTCATGCATGTTTGACTAAAGTTTAGGAGGTCCAAGAGAAGGAAATGACATGTTTGACTGACAAAATTTAACACAAATGTGAAATAGAAAATATGGATTCAAGTTTTAAATAGTACCAATTAACGTATGATAACATGTTGTCACGCCCCAATACTATATGAGCACTCGAGACCTTAACTTTGATCGAGCGAATCAACTTATTTCTCTGCCAATGATAATCCATGCATGCATCATGAATTATCTTCATCATTTAATTTCCAAAACTAAGAGAGTTTGATAGAATCAGAAGCATATCTGATTCATCATTTCCAAGACATGTATTATCTTCAACATCATTTAATTTCCAAAACAATTTTAATAATCCAAATTTTGGACAAAATGCACAAGAATTAAGCCCTTGACAAAATTTAGATAATCTTGGACTTCTCTTTACGAGCATCAACTGTAATACACCTTTTGATTCATTTCATATGATAGTGTTTAAATAAACACAAAATTTTGAAGAAGAAAAAAATGACTTTCAACTGATTTTAACAGTACCTTAGAATTAGCGTCTTAATAATAATAATAATAATAATAATAATAATAATAATTTATTATGGATATTTAAAATAAATTTCTATAAATGTATTTAAAATTTATAAATTGATAAATAATATCATAAAAAATAATCTACCTTCCAAATTAATATTATTTTTACATAATAAAAAATTAATTACAAACTTATTTTTTACCCACTCATGTGAATATAAGAAAGTTAGACATAAACTTAAAAAGTATTTTTCATAATAAATATTTATAATAATGATTAGAAAATAGGGCTAGTACAATACAAAGTAAGCAAACTTTAACGTTTGCCAAATACATGTATATATAAGAAATATTAGATATTATTTATAACTATGTAGTTAAATTATATATTTATCAAAATAAAATTATTAAATAAATTAATAAATAATATTGTAAAGAATGATTTGTATCATGACTATTTTTCAAATAAAATAGTATCTTTATTTTAAATAAGTAACAAAAGTTTTAATTATGTTGTATTTTTTACCAACTCATGAACATACTATGAACTTTATGATTTGTCACACTTTTTATAGAGCAAAAAAGAAAGACATGAGTTTAGAAGGTATTTATTCTCCATAATTACTTATATTGATGAAGAGAAAACAAAGCTAATTAAATACGAAATTGCATTTAACAACCAAAAAAATAAAAATAAAAAAAGAAAGAAGCAAAATATGAGAAGTTGCAAAATTATATGAAACACCCCTTAAGAAAAATGTTGGAAGGTTGAAAAATGAGAATAAGAGAAATTATATATAAAAAAAAGAAGAGTATTTAAGGCATTTGAAAAAATAAATATAAAAGAGAATTAGAAAAGTTACATTATCTTTTAATTACCCAATGTTATTACCACCAATTCTCACCCTTCCTTGAGAATTGAAAAGTATAATTACTCAATAATTACTTGTTCAGACAAACATATCAAATTGTGTAATAAACCGGCTGTAAAGTTAAATTTCAATATTAAAATTAAAAAACTTCTAAATATAAAATGGAACGTTCTTTTCAAAAGAGACTAAAATAGAGTCTCATACAAAATAAAATGGAGGCAATAACAAAATGTTCTGGCACTAACATTTGATTTTGAAATTGTACACATGATATGAATAGGCAGCATGCACCACATCTTATCCAATTACATTGTATTTGTTTCTGATTTCTGATATGAAGAAGTCAAAGACAAAGTACAGCAAAATTCTGCTCCAAATTCAGGAATTACTTAACTAATTTTTGTAATTCAAAGACAAGTTTTTGGAAGTTAATCTGTTGACCATGTCATTTTTGTGTTATTAGTCACCAAAACAGACGTCTTTAGCTGAGAGTCTATCGGAAACGGCCTCTCTAAGCTGAGGGCCTATCGGAAACAGCCTCTCTAAGCTACCCTAAGGTGTTCAATCAATATTTTCATTGTAGATAAAAGGGTTTGAAAAAACTTAGTAGTATCTACTGGTTCAAGTTCTACCAGGTTAAAGTTATTCAGTCCCTCATGCTGCTCTAAATTTCACCCACAACCCAAAACTTCAAGCAATTAACCCAGAAAACTACAAAAATGCAAACTTAGTAAACACATGACTAGTTTACAACATATGCATTCACAGAGAATTTGATACAGTAGAAGTTCAAACTCCCAAACAATCAAACTTATGTTCAAAATTGATATAAAAATCCAAAAAGTTCACTGCGAGCACAGGTGCGACATATTTAGATGTGCAGTACAAGAGATCACGAAGCGAAATTTACAACGCCACAGAATAAGCATGTCAATTGATGTTTTTCACTGCGATCTAGATTTGCACATAACACTTAGGCATATAATATTTGATAAATACCAAGTAAATAAGAATGATGCGTGTGTTAGGGGCACGTCATGCAACCCTGCTGCAAACAAAGGTTGGTATTTAAGTTGAGAGGAATGTAGAGGGACGGGCTCATAGCCCGGCAGGGTTACAAAACCTGTCCGTCAACTAAAGTCGGCCAGAAGCCAACAGGGTATTACTCCAATATTTAAAAAAAAAATAGGAAGAAGAAGACCTACCAACTAATCTTTCCTATTGTACTATTTGACTCTATATCTACGTCTAAAGTAAGAAACTACTTACCTTTGGCCAATGATCCCTCCTTTGCTCGGGTGGTACAAATGATAAAGAGCATAAGATCTCAACAATATTCAGCAAAATACAACTGGCAGTTGATCAGTGGGAGCCCGGTGCACTAAGCTCCCGCTACGCGCGGGGCCGGACTACAAGGGTCTATTGTACGCAGCCTTATCCAGCATTTCGGCAAGAGGCTGTTTCTATGGCTCGAACCCGTGACCTCCTGGTCACATGGCAACAACTTTACCTATTAAGCTAAGCTCCCCTTCTGGGGGCTGATCAGTACCAAGCATTATTGAATAACAGAGCAAAACGTAATATTAACCATAAAAAGGTAACTCACAGCCAATATGCGCTCACGGAGAATATGATATAGTCAAGTTCAAGCTCCCAAATAGTAGCAAAAACAGGTGAGACATAGCTAGAAAGCAAAATGAATTGAAGATGATATGAAACATTGCTGAAAACATACAAGAGATCATGAAGTGAAATTTACAATGCCAAAGCACAACCATGTCAACGGACATTTTCCATATTATCTAGATTCGCACATACCATTTAGACATGTAATATCGGATAGAATACCAGGTGAATCAGAACAAGACATAACAGACGTAATCAAAGTGGATATCAAACCAGCACAAAGGAAGGCATGAAACTGTAGCCAACACACAAATTCTCCTAATAATTCTTCAAGCTGCAATATCTTTTAATCTTCTTTGCCCCTGAGGTTTTAATAAGATCTCATATTATATGTTGCCATCAGAGGAAAACCAAATGAAATCACCAAATTTAAGCACAATACCCCTTCTAGATCTTGTCAAGCTTTTCTGCCTTCACAACAGGATTGGCCTTCGCTATTGCATCTTGGGCAGCAGAGCGGTAATCAAACTGGCAGTCATGTTTATCCGAGTAACGGTGTGCTCCACAATACAGGTTACCGCAGCGACACTTGAATCCAGTGAAGCCAACCCTTTTTTTACAAGTGCCGCAGCGGTTAGGACCCTCCTTCGCCTTTACTTCAGCAACGACACTAGAGCTTGAGGTTTGAGATGATGGAAAAGCTACAGCCTTTGCTTCCACAGAATCAGGTTGCACATCGACGGAGCCAACAACAATCGTTCCCCCCTTCTCAGTGGCGGTTGATCCATTGACAAGGTTTTCAATCGATGATGCAGCTAACTTAGCTTGTTCTTGTTTCAATACCGTGTCCCTGTAACACTTAGAGCACATGTTCATGTTTGCAGCACTTCCGAAGAAGCCACAGTTGTTAACGCACAAAATAGGGCCTTCAGGATGGGGTTGGCATCCCGTCTCATCATGCTCCATACTTTCAACACTCCTGCGCAAAAACTCATTAGAGATAACAACATTAATACAAAAGAAACCTCCTAAAACTGCTTCTCCTGAGAAAAATATATTAGGGAAAGGAAAGCATATTCTTTCCTTCCGCTCGCTATAAACCATCTAAATTTATGCAGCTAAGTTATACGCTGACGAATAGAGGCAATGCAGCATATTGTTGTCGGGTTCATGAGTTCATCTGAACCCGATACTTTCGGCGTAGAGAAATTTATGTATAAAAGTTAACTAAAATTACAAGAAATAGTCGATACGAACTCATAACTTTAAATAAAATGGATTCAATGTTAATAACCTTAAAGAATGAACTCATAGAGTTTAAATTCCAAGTAGCAAGGGGAACACGCCCACATTGTAAGCAAGCGAGCACACACGAAGTCCCTCTTGGAAGGGCAAAAAAAAAGGATAAAGAACATACATATGTTCATCAGATGCAATAAACAAACCGATATTCAGCAGAAACAAAAATACACGAGTATGAATGTATAACAGACTGCAGGGTAATATAAGCAAATGAATCAATCAACTATGCCTCAATCCAAAATCGGTTGGAGCCGGCTATATAAATCATCTATAACCATTTCCCATATATGTCCGTTCTCTCTCTATTCAAGTAATATAAGCAAGATCAATGTTGTCACCGTAGGCAAGGCACTAAGGCGTGCGCACTCGTTATGCGCGAGTTCTAGCGATACTAAACAACAAATATAAATTGCGCTTTATGCTTAAAGCCCCAATAGAGCTTAAGCGCGCTTTTTTCACCTTTGACAACACTGAACAAAAAAAGACAGCCTGGTGCACTAAGCTCCCGCTATGCGCAGGATCCGGGGAAGGACCGGACCACAACGGTCTATCGTACGCAGCCTTACCCTGCATTTCTGCAAGAGGCTATTTCCACAGCTCGAACCCTTGACCTCCTGATCAGGGCAGCAACTTTTCCCCTTCTCAACACTGAGCAAGATACTTTTAAATATTTAAAGCCAATTAAAACATGATTAACTCCTAAACTTGAAACTGAGACAGGAACCAAAAATTCTGGTTATGCAATTCATGTCACAATAACTCTCTATATTCTAACTGTGACCCTCATGAGTTTAGACAGCTAAGCTTTTGGTTCAGAATTATAAAACCTAGCTCCAAATCAAAGTAAATATAACCCAGGAAATAAAAAAAGAGTAGTCAAAAAGCTTCATCAACATTAATATACAATAACAATTCTTAAAAGGCTAAAACAATACTCTAATTGAACAAAAAAACTACCCAATTCTTGAGGTAATCCAACAGATCCACAAACAGAGCAAAAAGAATTGTAATACGAAATATTAATATACTTCATAAAATAAACAAAACAAAAAAGAGAGAGAGATAAGAACAAAAAGGGTTTTAGAAATTAACCACGTAAGAGATTAAGATCGGCGCAAGAGAGAGAGGAGAGATGTGGTGAATGAATTATGGCAGAGAGTTCTTTCTTTTGTATGTGTCCTTTTTCTTTGTTTTGTCTGCCAACAAAGGAAGATACTTTACTGATTAGGTGTTATCGTGTTGGATTCTTATTTGTCCTGCGCTCGTGCATACTTTACGTGGCGTTTTCTACTATTAAATATGCTTTTTCCACATACTTTTTAAAATATCTTTTGAGAGTTTTATTAGAAGATTTTTTATTGGGCGAGTGCGGTAGGGCTCTACATGGATCGGATCGGATCGGATCGAATTTAGTATATTTCGGATTCGGATTTTGGATTCTATAAAACGCAATCCGAATCCGATCCGGATTAATAATAGATTGGATCGGATTTTAATATTGGATTGGATCAGATTTTCGAATTTCGAATCGGATTATTATGTCTCAAAGTTACAAACTCATATATATATTTTCTTGGTAAAAGAGGCAATACAGTAAGAAAATTTTATGTTTTTGCAATTAAGAGAATACTATTGTGCCAATATAACTAAATTTAGTCATTGTAAAGGTAATAATTTGGAGGAAGATGTAAAGGAACTTACTATCTTAAATTAAAGTTTAATATTTATAAATGCCCTAATAATTTCAGATTTTCAGATCGGATCAGGTTACAATTATACTAATCCGAATCCGATCCGAATATCCAAAAATTTAATAAACACAATCTGAAATCCGATCCAAATGAACAAGCCAAAAGTGCGGCAATAATCACTTTTAAGCCCACTATTTAAAATATATCAATAATTTACGATGTATTTAAAGATTAGTCAATTCACCTAAACTTCAGGACTAAGTATTATGAATATGAAAATTCGAACTTTATTTAAAATTGAGGACATAAGATTCGAATTTCAAAACACAATTTTTGAACTTTAGGACACGGTGTCCCGAAGTTTGAATTTTGAGGTTTAAACTCTAGGACGTTGTGTCCTAAAGTTTGAGCGAAATTGACTAAGTTTTAAATACATTGTACATTGTGAATATATTAAACAGAATGCTTAAAAATGCCTACCTGGTATCATTTTCACTTTTATATTTATGATAGTAATTCAGTACTTGGAGTGGTCTCATAGCCTGTTTGGTCAAAGCTTCTTTATGGCCAAAAGTATTTCGTGGCAAGTTATTTTTTCAAAGGTAATTTTCACGTGGTATCTAGTTTTGCATTATTCATTGAATTTGTAAACACTTTTTTAAAAAAAAATTAACTAATACCCAATTTTTGGATAACTTCAGTACATATATTTCTTCTTCATTGTGCTTAGAGTTTCTTCTTCTTCTTCTTCTTAGCTGCAAAATAGGTGTGCTAAATTTGTTGTTGTTTTGGCAATTGGATGATTGAGATTCGTTCTTTAAGAAATTTGAAAGTTATGTTTCAAAATTAAGCTCATTTGGAGTAGATTTGAGGGTTGAAATTGTGTATTGGATTCTTGAAATTCGAAGCACAAATTTATGTTTCAGAACTTAAGATACGAAATGTAAAATTGCATTCAATAGATTGAATCACAGTAGAATCTCTCTAAATTAATATTATCGGGACCATGAAATACTATTATTTTGTAGAAGTATTATTTAATCGATACATTAATATTTATCAATTTAAAGAGTGTCTTCGAGATTCAAATGAAGGTTAATTTTATTACATCAAAATTATTGTCTTACTAATTTATGTATCATATTTATTGAACTAATATAAGAAAATAAATTCATTTTACATAAAGTACAATGTATGATGTATGTTCATCGTAATATTTTTTTTTATTAAATGATTTATTGTAATGTTCATTGTTTATTCATTGTAATTAATAAATCATTGTAATGTTCATTATTTCTTAATAATCAAATATTATTCATTGCATTTTAAGAGGATATACTATATAAGCAACATAGAAAATCTCTTCAACCCGTACCAGCAATGGCTTCTCATAAAACGTGTCACAAAATTAACATTAACATATCAAATACGTAAAGCATTATGTGAGTACAAAAAGATCATTCCACATGCGCTCAAAAGTGGCTTAATGAAAATTTTTATTTGAAAATTAGTCAAGCTACAATATCAAACACACTCAAAAGATCAGCTGAGTATCTTTCGGCTAGCATAGAAAAGGGAAGGGATATCAAGCGGCACAAGCCAGCAAAATTTTCAGACATGGAGAAGGTTATTTATGAGTGGTTTCTCCCATACCAAGACCGTTTGAATATAATCGGAGAGTTAATTTTGGAGAAGGCAAGAGATACAATGAAACTTTTATATTCTCAACAAGATTTTTAGCACAACTTTTCTCAAGGTTGGGTCGATAAATTCAAGCTAAGGCATGGTATCAAGTCATTTCGTCGTTTCGGAAAGAGTGGTTCGGTTGATATACAAGAAAAGGAGACGAAATTGGAGTCCATAAGGAAATAATAGACCAGTTCCCTACGAATGATTTTTTTAAATATGGATGAAACTAGTTTGTTTTACAGGTTACAAGCTGATCATTCTCTTACTACGAAACACCTTGAAGGAAAAAAGCAGGACAAAGAAAGACTCGTGGTTTTTTTTGTTGCAATGAGGATGGATCTGGAAAAATTGTTTTATGGATTATTCAAAAATATGCAAAGCGGCGTTGCTTCAAGAATGTCAACATGAACTACTTGAATTGTCACTATCGTGCAAACAAAAAAATATGGATGACAAATGTACTTTTTGTATGATGTATATTCGTTGGTTTGACCACAAAATGCATGGTAGACAAATTTTACTTGTAGTAGATAATTGTCCAGTACATCCATAAAATATTGAAGGACTACAAAATATTGAATTGCTTTTCTTGCCACCCAACATGACATCAAAAATCTAACCTTGTGATGCTGGGATAATAAGAATTTTCAAGATGCATTGTCGCAATAGATTTTACTGTAGGATATTAGAAGGCTATGAGCTGGGACAAACTATTCCAGGAAAGATTAATATTTTGGATGCTATCAATCTTGCGATTGCGGCTTGAACGACAAATGTTCAGCAAATGACAATAGCAAATTATTTTCGACACTGAAAAATTCGTTTAGGGGATGAAGCTTCAAGGAATTTAAATGAACTCACTTGTAAAAATAACATTTATGAACTTGAGGTCATGATCAATGATTTAGGTTACCGCAATAAAATGAATGTCAATAGCATGTTGGTTTACCCGGATGAAAATGATAAATATTGAGAGGTCCAGAGCTTAGAAGAAATTATGGATACCATCCAAGAAAACAATGTTGATGATGAAGTTGAAGACGATACAATACATTTGGAACCATTTACGCATAAGGAAGCACTTATCGCGTCTAGATGTGATGATCCAAGGGGTCATTTTATGAAATTAGACTTAATTCTAGGCTTATTAGCTGTAAAAAGATTATTTTTAAATACCTCGATTTTGTGTGCGCAGTCCGGGCATGAAACTGGAAAGCTTTTATGTGAAAATATGAGAAATAATAATTTCTAGAGTTAAAGTTTGATTATAGTTGACTTTGGTAAACATTTTGAGAAAACGGATCCGGATCTGTGTTCCGACGATCCTGGGAGTTCCGCAGTAAAATATGGGACTCGGGCGTATGCCCGAAAATGAATTCCGAGGTCCCAAGCCTTAGAAATCAATTTTTGAAAGAAATTGTCTTGCTAAATTATTTAAGAAATAAAGAAAAGAATTAATGTTTGAAACTATTGGTATCGGGCCTGTATTTTAGTTCCGGAGCCCTGTACAGATTTATTATAGTATTTAAATGCTTATTGTGAAATTTAGTGAAAAATGGAGTTTATTTGACGTTGTTTGGACCTCCGGTTGAGAAATAATGAACTTTAAGTGTTCTTGACAAAAATGACGAGTTTTGAGGTTTAATTTATAGTTTTACATGTTATTTTCATGATTTGATCGCACGAGCAAGTCTGTATGATGTTCTTAGACTTGCGTACATATTTGGTTTAGAGCCTCGAGAGCTCGGGTGAGTTTCGGATAGGCCACGAGATGTTTTTGCACTTAAAAGACTACTGGTTTTTGCTGTTACTGGTGCGCCTAGGATTAATGCTATGCGATCGCATAGCCCCTTACGCGATCACATAGTGTAAAGTTCAAGGGCTCACCAACTGTGCTATGCGAACGCACTGGGTTAAATTGGGCCTGGGGGAGGTGAGCCCAAATACCATGCGTGAACGCAGCCCCCCCTCCCCCCACCAACGCGATCGCGATGGCCTATAAGGCCTGGCCCTATGCGAACGCGGGCAGCCCTATGCGAACGCATAGGGCTGCCCAGGTATATAAATTCACTCTTAAATACGGACATAACCCTTTTTTCATATTTTTCTAACGACACAGCCCTAAGGACGATTTTCTTCATTAAAGTTCATCCCCAAGTTATTGGTAATCAATTCTAAACTTTACTCTTTCAATTACCCAATATTTTTCATCACTTTTAAATCAAAAACTAAGAATTTTCATGGTAAAAATTGAGGGTTTGGGTAGCATTAGAGAATTTTGTAAAAATCGAATCCCTACCTCGAATTGAGGTCGGAATTCAAAACTAATTGTATATTCGGGTTCGTGGGTGAATGGGTAAACATAATTTGGTCTGAACCCCGAGTTTGGACCAAGCGGTCCCGGGGTCGGATTTTCACTTTTTTTATAGAAAACTTACGAAAAATTATAATTTTCAGTAAAGTTAGTTCATTTAGCATTAATTAATGATATTAAGTCAATTATGGTTAAATTCGGGTGTATTGGAGGTGAATTCAAAAGGAAAAGCTATAATTGAGCAGTAAGTGGCCCGCAAATTTGAGGTAAGTGCTTGGTTTAACCTTGACTTGAGGGAATAGGAATCCCAACTTAATTGTTATGTGAAAATGCATGTGTGTGGTGTATAGGTGAGGTGACGAGTATCTATGCACCACCAAATGGTTTGCTTACATGATCCCTTCCCCGTTTCCAATTTTATTGTTTCATATTTTAAATTGATTCATGTTTATTGTTGTTTCTATAATTTCTTGACTCGCTATGTTGTTGTAAGTATTGTTGCAATCATTTTTGGGAAAGTATTAGTTGTCTTCCTTGGTTTCATTGTGGTACATAAAGACTGAGTGGGTTGACATTGTTTTACGAGATGTAAATATATATATATATATATATATATGGTTGGTTTTATTCTGAGATATTGTTTATGAAGTTGTGAGAAATACCGTTTATTGTTTGTGTCACGGCCCAAACTTCCCAACCTCAGGGATCGTGATGGCGCCTAACACCACACATGCTAGGCAAGCCAATGTTAGAGTTCGATTAACTACTTCCCTTAAATTTTCATTTGAAGATAATACACAATAACAAAGTAAAACTTACGCTGCCGACTTTCTATGTTAAATTTTTTTAAGCATAGACGAATAAACAATGAATAAAACGAGTCGTGGTCTAATTATATAAATAACTTAAAACCACCCCAGGGTCTGGTGTCACAAATCCACGAACTACTAAAATAATACTATAAATAATGGCTGAAAGAAATAGTGCAACTGTCCGGAAGGTAATAAAACAGTCAATGAAAAATGGGAGAAGACTCTCGGACTCTGCGAACGCCGGCAGATGTACCTCGTGTCTCTAACTGAATAGGTGGTCGCCTGGAATCCTCTATTGCCGACTAGTACCTGGATCTGTGTAAAAAAGCACAGAGCGTAGTATCAGTACAACCGACCCCATGTACTGAGTAAGTGCCGAGCCTAACCTCGGCGAAGTAGTGACGAGGCTAAGGCGGGTCTTTAACAAATAAACCTGTGATACTAATATACAAAGCAAGTAGGAAATCTAAACCAACAAATTCAAGTGCTGCAATAATATTAAAATAACACAACCGACTCTTTCAGGCCTCAGCTATAACCAACTCTCAGAAATTTCCAAATTTTCAAAACGTTAACTTTGAATGAAAGTATTGCCAAAATCATGAAAATAGTAAAATAAACATTTTTAACTTTTCCAAATCTGTAAGTCTCAAATCCTTGAATTTTCAAAGAAAACCCAGTAAAACATCATTTAAAATTCAGTAAAAACATTTTTGTCATTTTTCATGAAATCCAGTAAATCATAAGTGCCCTCCCTTATCACACCTTTGTTGCGGAGTGCAACCCGATCCCACTTGTCCACCCTTATTCCTCGTCCCTACATATATCACCCTTATCGCTCATGTTGCGGCGTGCAACCCGATCCCACATGTCCACCCTTATTACACCTTTGTTGCGGCGTGCAACCCGCTCCCACCAGACATATCATCACCTTATATTAATTTATGAAGTTTTCACAATACAGTCCAAGCCTTTCACAACATTTCTGTTTCAACAACACATCATAACCTTATATTAATTTATGAAGCTTTCACAATTCAGGCCATGCCTTTCACAACGTTTCTGTTTCAATAATACATCACAACCTTATATTAATTTATTAAGCGTTCACCATTAAGGCCAAGCCTTTCACAATATTTCTCTTTCAATAATTTATCACAGCCTTATATTAATTCATAGAGCTTTCACAATTAAGGCCAAGCCTTTCCTAATATTTCTCTTTCGACAATATATCACAGGAACATCAATGTGTATATCTAAACTTCGTAAAACAACACCAAACTGCTCAATCGTTTGTCCCACAAAGGAACCCAATAAACAATCAATACTCTTTACAAAATAACCACCACAATGTTTAACAACAAGGTAACAACACCAAATAGTCATAGAACAATTAAGATAAGAACCAATTAAGTTGGGAACGGGGAAGGAATCATGCTTAAAAGGAAAATTGGGTGGTGCATAGATACTCGTCACCTCACCTATACACCACACCCATGAATTTCACATAGAAAATAAGTGGGGACTCCTATTCCTCAAGCCAAAGTTAGACCAAACACTTACCTCAGTCTCGCAAGCAATTCACTACTCTAGCACTGCCTTTCCTTTTGAATTGCCTCTAATCTGCTCGAATCTAATTACAATTCGTCTAATGTTATCAATTATAGCCTAAAGGAATCATCTTTATGAAAAATAATGGTTTTACTAAGGTTTCATATTAAATTTAGAAAATTCACCCCGGACCCACTTGGTCTAAACTCGAGGTTCGGACCAAAACCCATTTACCCAATCTCCCCCGAGCACGAATATAAAATTGGTATTGTAATCCGACCTCTATTCGAGGTCCAATTCCCCAAAAATTGAAATTTCTAAGTTTTACCCAAAACCCAAATTTTTACCATGGAAACTCTAGATTTTTCGTTGAAATCATTGTTAAAAGTCGTTAGGAATTGAAAGAAATTAGTTAGAGGTCACTTACCAATGATTTGAAGAAGTTTGGACCTTGGAAAAAGCGCCTATGGAGGTTTAGGGTTTTAGAAAATTGGAAAAGAAGGAAAAATCCCGTCAAAAAGCTGATATAACAGGCTGCGGGTCTCGCATTTGCGAGCTGGGGTTTGCATTTGCGAACCCTAGGCTTTCCGGGCATATATCGCAAATGCGAACAGGACCTCGCATTTGCGACCCAGGGACCTCGCATTTGCGAGATCAGAGACCTGACAATGCGAAGCCCGACCTCGCATTTGCGAGATCAGAGACCTGTGCACCAGATGTTTCAGTTGTTGGAATTTTTCTAAGTCTAGACACTCCGTAGCCTACCCGGAACTCACCCGAGCTCTCGTGGCTCCAAACCAAACATGCACACACATCTAAAAATATCATACGGACTTGTTTGCGAAATCAAATCATCAAATTAGAATCAAAATCTACAGATTTGGCCTCAAAATTTAAGATTTTCTCAAGAACACTCAAATTTCTAACTTTTCAACCGGATGTCCGAATTGCATCGAATCAACTCTGATTCTCATGAAACTTCACAGATAGGACTTATATAACATAACAAACTTGTTCCGGGATCCGAAACCATAATACGGACCCGATATCATATATTTCACATAATTTTTCATTTCTGTATTTCTTGAATTAACCAGCAGAACAATTTTTTTCAAAAATTGTTTTCTAAGGCTTGGGACCTCGGAATTCATTTCCGGGCATACGCCCAAGTCCCAGATTTTACTCCGGACCTCCCGAGATCGTCGGAACACAGATCCGAGTCCGTTTACTCAAAATATTGACCAAAGTCAACTACAATCAAGTTTTAACTCTAGAATTCACTATTTCTCATATTTTGACATAAAAGCTTTCCGGTTACGCACCCGGACCGCGCACGCAAATCAAGATATTTAAAATTAACCTTTTTATGACAATTAATCATGGGACGGAGTCTATATTTATAAACTAACCACTTGGGTCATCACAGTTTGTGACTGTTGAGACAAAAGTATTGTAAAAGGCTCGGCCTGAATTGTGAAAGTTTTGATAAATAAATAAATAAAAAAATATATATATGACAGTGATAAGGATTGACAGGGAAAATATAAATATATATGACTGTGATAAGGGTGGGATATATATGACTGTGATAAGGGTGGGATATATATGACTGTGATAAGGGTGGATAGGAAAAATATAAATATATATGACTGTGATAAGGGTGGACAGGGAAAAAAATATAAATATATGACTGTGATAAGGGAGGATACTTGTGTTTTACTGAATTTCAATGATATTTTTACTGGTTCTGAAACTCAAGGATTTGAAGATTACAAATTTGAAAAATTACTGTTTTACTCTATTATCTTTCGTATTCCGTACTTACTGCTATTTTGAAAGTCATAACCTTGGATATTCTTTGGAAATTTATGTGAGATCTTTGTTACAGATGAGGCTTGGAATAGGCGACTGAGTTATTTTATTTATTGTTGCAGTTATCTTTCTTATTTGTGTAGAATTGTTTTATTGCTTTACAATATATATATATATATATATATATAATCATAGGATACGTTAAATGGCTAGCCTTATCCTCATCACTACTTCGTCGAG